>VWZX01003104.1:352078-413034 GCA_013399015.1 Galbula dea
CGGGCCGGGCCGGGCCGGGCCAGGCTCCCGGCAGTGCGGAGGACGGTGGTCGGTGCCGGGGGGGTGGGGGGTGGGCGGGGGCGTCCCGGCCGCGGCGCGACCATGACTCTGGAGTCCATGATGGCCTGTTGCCTGAGCGACGAGGTGAAGGAGTCGAAGCGCATCAACGCCGAGATCGAGAAGCAGCTGCGGAGGGACAAGCGCGATGCTCGCCGCGAGCTGAAGCTGCTGCTGCTGGGTGAGGAGCGCCGGGGCCCGGCCCCAACCCCCCGTGTCGCAGCTCCCGTTGCGAGGCTTGGCCCACCCGGCTGGCCCCGGGGCTTGACAGGTCCGGGTGGCTGCGCGGCCCCGCCGCGCCCGGGCCGTGGCAGGGAGCGGTCGTGGTGGGGCAGCAGCGGGAGCGGCGAGCGGTCCCCGCCTTTGAGGCTGGCTCTCGGGGTGGCCTTCCTGCCGGTGCCGGGGCTGGCCGCCTCGCTGGCTGCTCTTTGTTTGCTTTTTGTGATGCGTTCGCTGTCGGAATGGGTTTGACATAAGCAGGAACTGTGAAGCTGAAATTGCTGGTTCTGGATGCGGCAAGCACAGACACGCGTGAAAATGGTCTAGAGGAAACGCTGCCCAGAGCCGTGGCCTTCACGGGCCTGTGTGGTCGATGCTTTTTGGTATTGTCAGTGAACTGCAGGTTCCTGAGTGAACATCTGTGGAAAAATTGGCCTCTAGCTCCTGAAACACTGAGCTCCTCTTGCACAGCCCTGGGAGGGCCAGCACCGCTGGGAGCTTAGTGCGGTGGGTCTGAAGGGAGATGCGGCAGTGAGGATGCACGACTTCAGTGTCTGATGAGGAAATGGCTATAGTGTTAGCATTACCCTCCTAGGTGGAGATCACCTGTGCAGCGACAACGATGTAGGTGTTCAGATGGAAGCGTAATAGTGTTCTGTGGTTGTGCAGATGGATAACTGTTCTGTGTTTAGATAAGGTTTATAGGGGTGGGTAGCCAGTTACAAAAGCAGGGAGCTAAGATTTCAGGCATTTACATCCTTTTTTTCAGCAGTGAGTTTGATGTTCGTGTCCAGATAGCCCTCAAATTTAAACTTAAGTTACAGTTTTCATGGGTGTGGTAATTTATCATTGCTTTTGTACTTACCCTGCTTTGTGTCTTAAATATTGTGTCATCTTAAGGTGAAATACAAAGTAGATCTGGTGGATTGAGTATGCTCCCTTGGGGTCTCCTGGGAGTTGGCAAGCCGTTAAGATACAGGTGAAGAGCTAGGATGACCCTTGTGAAAACAAACATGAAATTTTACCCGAATGAAGTGAGGCTTCACTTGTATCTGCCCAGTCCTCTGGAGGTCTCTGATGCTGACATTGTTGCCCAGTGAGCATTGTTAAGTGAAGGACAGGGCTTTCATTCTCACCATCCATTCTTGGCCGTTGGTGTGTTGCTGTTCTTCAGGTGAAAGGTAAAATCGAGGACTTGACATTTGTGCTCTTTGAGAATGTCGTGACAGTTTCTGTAAGGCTCCTTGTAGGTTAGGGACTATGTCTCTTGCTCTCATGCCTCCCTAAAGCAGTCCCACAGAAGCAGCTGTTTCAAAATAGATTGTCACTATAGGATAGATCTGGGTTAAGAAGATCCCACTGGATCTAAAGATTTCACTTTAGAAATAATTCAAAGTGCTCAAGAATCCTTTCTGCTTTTCTAAAGGATACTGTTAAGTAAGATTCAGCATCAGATTCACAAAACAAATACAATGATCTCTGTGGTTAGTGGTGCTTAACACAGGTATTAATCTGTGTGGTTAATATTGGATAAGCAACACTCCTGGTTTCAGGATGTGTTTGCTGCATGCCTTTCACTGGCTACAGCACATTGCTTGCCTTAGGTTGTGGCAGCTAATGTGTGTTCTCTCTGCTTGATGTAGCTGCTGCTTGCAGGGATTTCTGTCTTGCTCCTGTTAGGTGAAGTTCCTGCATTCACAAGTGTTAGTGATGGTGTTAGCGGGAGGGATTTGCAGTTTGGAAGAGTGCACTTCTGGAGGGAGCTTCTGCTTCATAGGAACTCTGCTGATTTTCCTTGTTACATCTAATGGCAGTTTGTTGAAGCCTAAAACAAAATTGGGGCAAAGAGTAACTGTGCTAATCAACAGTGAACCTGGTAATAAGAACTTCGATTTCCAGATATTGGACATTGCCCTCTGGTCACTTGTCTTTTTACTGTGTGGGGAGGAGGGAGAATACTTTATACAGCAATGACTTGTGACTGAGCGTGGGATACTGTTGACTGAGTGATGTGTTTACAAGTGCCTGTCAGGTATTTGAGGGTCATTAGTAACTCACTGTAAGCTCTGCTGCTTCCACGTGTTGACAGAAGAAATAGTGGATTCAGATTATCTCCTTGTTTCAACATTGTCATATTAAAAAGGTTATTGGGCTCTTAAACATGTAGGAGTCCATACCTACCAGAGCTTAGGATGTTCTGCTGTGGTGCTGGTCTGTGCTGTTGGTGGCCTAGGTAAAACCAAGAGGTACCTTAAAACCAAACGAATAGAAAAAAAAACCCCAACAACCAAAAACCGAAACCAAGAAGCAGGTGATGGTGGAGTGACAGGAAGAATCTGTGTTTGAACAAAGTTGAAACAGTGTTGAAGTGAGTGAGTGGCTGGTGCTGAGGTTTCTCTTCTGTTTTCATCATTGGAGTGCTTTGAAGCAATACTTTTTTTTTTCTTTCTTTCTCTGTTTTGGTTGCTGTGGTAAAAGACAAGGAAGTATTTCTCACCACAGTGAGAAAAACCACAAAAGATTTCAGTTTCCAGTTCCCCCTCTCCCATTTATGGTGTAGCTTTCTGTTTGAGATGAGAGAGTTTGCTGCATACAGTGTTAGAAATTTCTAACTATGCTGACATAATTTCTGTCAGTTGTTGGGTATGGGGAGGGTTTGTTTATTTAAAACATGCTGCATCTAGTTATGTGCTTCCTGCTTTTAGTTGAGCATATTTATTTGTTTGCCTTTTAGCCTGGCACTATAAACATGAGTAACTGGGAATCTCCATGTGAACAGTAACTGTGTGTTTTGAGGAAGGAGATCCTGCCTGTGGTGCCTGTGCTGGGAGCCTGGGTTCTGCTGGTGTGTGGCTCAGGAGGCTTTGTCACTCCTGCCGTAGGGTTTGGTTCTCACTCTCAGCAGTCAAGGGAGCTTGGGCTCTGGGGTAAAAAAGAAATGTCTTTTTGTATCTATCTCTTGTGCATCTCAGTGGCAAATCTTAGAAGGTGGAGCAGCAGTGTCAGGCTGTTTGTTGTGGGCTGAAGCGTGGAGGTGTGCTCATCTCCTGCAGAGCTTGGCCCCTGCACCCCCTCCATACATTCAGTGTATCTGTAGAAGGGAAGTTGCTGGATGGTTTCCCTAGAACTAGCTGAACTGTTAATTTAATGAGGCTGTGTAATGACTGATGCTTTATCTGATGATGTTGTTCTCTCATACTTACTGTGTTAGGAAGTTCCCACTGTCTTGTTAGATCACCAGTTGGCCTTCGCAGGCTGAAGGAGCCTTTTCTGGGGCCATAAATGCAGGAGTGGGAGGCCCTGCCCAGCTGACTGTGCAGGAAGCGGGTGTGGGGAGGGCTGGACTGCTGAACGTGCTGGCCTTGGTGTCTCTGTCCCTCCCAGCTTCTCCAGGGCACTACACCTGTGCCATAGGAGCCAGTGGCCTTGCCTGGTGGGGATCAGGAGAGCAGGCAGGCAGCTGTCGGCAGCATCCTGCTCTGCTCTCCCTCTCAGTTGCTGTTTTTCACCCCTGTGATACCCAGAGGCTGCAGGCAGCATTAGAGGTGCCTTGCCACAATGATGATCATCGTTGCAATGCTTGTTACGTTGGCTCAGTAGTTTGGAGTTGCAGGCAGATGCCCTGGCTGGGTTGTTCGTGTCAGATGGTGAGCAAGTAGTTTTTTGAGCTCTGTTCTCTTCTAGAGATGTTTTTTCCTGTTATGTTCAGTTCTTGTCTACGAAAAGACAAATAGTCTAAGGGTGAAGAGCATTTTGTGCCAGATCACAGAAAGAAAATTCTCTTCACCTTGCAAAGAAGCTTCCCTGGCCCAGCCAGTGTCACCTGGGTTTGGTGAATCGGGAGTGCATCCAGGCCACCCCTGGCTGGTGCTCCCACTGGAGCATCTTGCTGGAGTATCTGGGAACAGGTGAGGTGTGACGGGCAGGGGCCTCTTGACGCAGAACCTGTGGGAGTGGCTGTAATGTGAGATTTGAAATAAGTACCAGAGTGCTTTTGAAGGCTGCTGTGGAGGACAAGATGTCTTCCTCCTGTGCTGTTAGGTTCGTAGTGGGGGTGAGCAGGAGCATCCAGACTCTTAGATGTTCTGGGAAGTGGCTAAAATAAGTGGGTGGAAGTTGTGTGTGCTTGGCTGGCTGTAGTGATAGGAACTTTGGGGTATGATGTGACTGCTGTTAGCTTGCTTTCTCCTGTAGCAAGCCTTGCTTGTGATGGCTTCTGACTCTCTCTTGTGTCTTGTAGGCACTGGGGAGAGTGGCAAAAGCACGTTCATTAAGCAGATGCGTATCATTCATGGCTCAGGCTACTCTGAAGAGGACAAAAAAGGCTTCACCAAGCTGGTGTACCAAAACATCTTCACTGCCATGCAGTCTATGATCAGGGCCATGGAAACCCTGAAGATTCTGTACAAATATGAACAGAACAAGGTAAGCTGCTCACAATTTTTGCATGTGTCTTTAGGCAATGGGGATTCTAGGGTTCTGTTTGCGTCCTCCTGCATTGCGTTCTCAACCTCCCTGAACTCTTTCCCATAGCTGTTTTGTGCTTAAGATCTGCTTTTTATGACGTTCTGCTGATACCTGACTCCATTTACTTGGTTGTATTAAGGGCAGAGCAACTTTCTCAGGGTGGTTTGTGCACTGCTCTGCATAGTGAGTGGTGGGAGCAAGGGAGTGGGATACGGTATCAGGAGTAGGAGAGGCGTTCTTTTTACTCCTTACAAGGATCCAGTAGTGCTAAATGGGTCAGACTTTTCTTTGCGTGAGTTACTATTCACAACAGAACTTGAGGCTGACAGAAAGCCTGCTGGGCAGAAGCCACCTGTAGTGTCGTTACCACCAGTGCTGCAACCTGTCAGTTTTCCTGATAGCCACTGGCCAAAGGTACAAACCTGTGAAGGGTTTTGGTCTCAGCCACAGAAATGGCATGTGAGCTGGACTCTGTCTTACTGATTTTGGGTCTAGGAATACATTTTTCAGCTAGAACTGCTTTAAACGCTTTTAGCTTTTTTAGGGAAAGACAGAGAGGTTGAGAATGTGCCAGGAAATTAGGTTTATTGGGTTTTTTTTTAGTGTATTTTGCTTCTTGAATGCTTAGTGCTGTAATACTTTTAAGTGAAATTGTATTTTATCTCTTCTGCCCCGCAATAGCTTGGAGCAGATTTTTATTAACTGTTTATAGACTGGATGATGCACCAGCAGCTCTTGAGTCCAAACACCTCTTTTGCATTTAGAGCAGTTCTGCAGTCTTAGTGATGAGAGGATAGGGTGGGTGTGAGGAAGCTTGCCTTGCCCATGTTTTACCTGGGCACGGTGGAGGTGTTGCCAACTTTTATTTGTGATAACATGTTCAGGAGTTGGCTTTATTTTTCATTCTTCCTGGTACTGGGGGTGTAGGCAGATGCCCCTCCTTGCAGCAAGTGTCCCAAAGACTTCAGAGAGCAGCTTGGTGTGGATGGTAGCCTCAGAGCTGCCACTGGCTACTGTTACAACTGTAGCCTTTCCTTTGCTTGTGGACTGTAGTGTGGGGCTTTTTGTTTTCTCTCTCAGAAGAGATGGTGATTGAAAAATGCTGAAACAGTGTCTGTATTGCTGTTCGAAATGTAGTTTAAGTCATTTTTGGTAAGAAACCTGAGATAGCAACTTGTTATCCAGCTGCAGTTTAGCCTCCTCAGAAGCTGGTCGGTCTGTGGTTCTTCACAGTGACTGCTCTGCCTTGGAAACCAGTGTATCTCAAAGCATCTGATGATCTAATGAAACCTGCTGCTGCTTTACAATCATTCTGGGAAGGAGCATATGATGCTTTGGGGGAATTTTGCTGATGTCTGCTGTCTTAGATGTGCAGTTTACCTGTTGTCCCTCTGGTTTTAGCAACATGATCCACAACCAGCATGTGGATCCATGAAGTCCTAATGCAAGGATTGAGTTCATCTGAGAATTTTGTCCCTGCCTATGTCTGGGGCTCCCTGCTCCTGACCACCACTGCCACCCTCCCCCTTTTGTTTTTGTTCTGCTCTTCAATCTCCAGGCCAATGCAGTGCTGATCCGGGAAGTGGATGTAGAAAAGGTCATGACATTTGAGCAGCCATATGTAAGTGCAATTAAAACATTGTGGAACGACCCTGGAATACAAGAGTGTTATGACAGGAGAAGAGAGTATCAGCTTTCTGACTCAGCTAAATAGTAAGTCTGTAATCACTGGGATAAAAGGGACAGGCAACATGAGAAAGCCACTTGGCCTTTCTCAGCCAGAGGTCTCCTTAGGAAAAATTAAGAGGAAAGAGTAGTGGGAGGAAGTAAGTGGTAACTTGTTTGAATCTGGCTCCATAAGGGCAAAGAGCTTTGCTGGAGCTGTGTTTATTTGGGGATAGATTTAGATCTGGAAATTCCTTACCATTTGCTACTTTTCATGAGGGTATAAGGTATTCTAGTAGGTGATAGACAGTTGTTCACACATCTGCTTCTGCATATACCTGAGGCTAGAATCTCTACCCTATGCCATCTATATTGATTCTGCATCTTAGGCAGCAGCTTTCTCCTCAGGTTTCTCCTTTGGCCTACAGATGTGCACGGATGTGTAACTGCATGGATTTATTAGTAACAAAACCTAAGTCAGGTGACATAAGTTCATTTATAAATGGAAAACCTTAGTGTTCTGAAACATAAGCATCCACTGTACTTAACCTTTACTACAGTGGAGAAAGTTTGTTTCCACACTCCTGCACAGAATTGATATGATATATCTGTGTATCCCCCAGAGGGGTGACTGGGCAATTCCTCTTCCCCCAAGGTGGATTCTGTTATTTTTCCATGTCATATTTTCAATTATTCAGGTGACTTCTGACTTTCTTATTGTGCTAGGGAAAGACTAAAGGTAGCAGTGCTTAAATCTGTGCATTTCTGTGCTGCAACCTAAGGTAGGTTTGGTTTTTTTCCCCACTGTGCTTCCTGCAGCTATCTGAGTGACGTGGATCGTATCGCCACCCCGGGATATCTACCAACTCAGCAAGATGTGCTACGGGTTCGAGTTCCTACCACTGGCATCATAGAGTACCCCTTTGACCTAGAGAACATTATCTTCAGGTACTGGAGGTGTATTCATGTTACAGCTGAACTGAGAGAGAAGTGATATGGTTTCAGGAGGGATGAGATCTGGATTGCTTTAGAGCATCCAGGTGCTTAGCTGGGGGGCTCGAGTGGATGTGTGTTCTGTGATGTTATGAAGTATCTGCTGACAGCTGCTCCTGTGGTGGGGATGGTGTAACACTTGATTCTGATTAAGGGAAAACTACAAGGTGAAGCATTGACTGTCACAAAACAAAACACACTTTTGAACCAGTGACACTGAAAGCCCAACTCAGCACCTTGCAGGAGTCGGTGTCCTTACTGGGAGGGATTGCACTGCTGGCATGCAAGGCAGCTCAGTGAACTGTTGGTAGCTTAAGCCACCAAGGAGAGGAGAGGGAAGCATGGTCTGGACACTGCTTGTCTTGACATATATTTCTCTTTAAGAATGCTTAGCTCAAGCAACTTTGACCATTTATTTCTCCTTCAAAAAGAGACCTCTTGTTGTGCAGAAATACTTCCTTCTATGTGAAGGAATCTAGCATCTGCCTTGAGATGGTTTTCTGTGCCTACCTTATGCTCATGGGATGACACCAGAACTTGCTGCCTCTGCTGCTGCAGCAGTAAATGGTATTTGGAGGCTTAAGACAGCAGTTGAGCATGGCATAAAGGGCACAGTGACATGCCTGTCTTGGAAATCAGTTTCCTCCCTGGGTCTCTGGTACTCTTGTGCTCCCTGCCCTTCTCTGCTGCAGTGTTGTCATGACAAGAGGGGAATAAAGCAGCCTGCATCCTGTCTTAAACAGTTCAGTTACAGGCGCACAGAAAGTTACTTTCCCAGTTCTGGTTTGCTGACCTATGGAATAGATGCAGGGTTTTAGCAAAGGTGGACCATGTGTGTTGCACTTGAGGTGAGTGACAAAATAACTTTGGTGTACTCTACAGCTGGGACTTGAAACTGAGGACCTGAAGTGTGCAACTGTTGAACAGCACAGTCTGAGAAGAGTTAGCTGAAGAAAGCTCTCTGTGCAAGAGGAGCTTTGAGGCAAGCAGATGCTTTAATAGAAAAATAAAAATAGTTTACTCCTTTGACAGAGCAGAGTTTGGAAGGATTTGTTTTTCAGACTCAGGACTGCTACTTAGCAAACCAGAGCAGAATGCAGCTAAAACCAGTCATGCTGATATCTGAATTCAGCATCACTCGCCTGTGGCGTCTCTTCGGTTTGATGTGTTTCTGGAACAGAATATTTTGTGAGCTTGATGGTTTGGTTGGCAAGCAGGTGTTAGTGCATCCTTGTGGCAGGGTAATTTGAAAGGTAAAGAGCTGCATTTGTTCTCATCACGTGCTGGTCCTTGGCATTCAGGAGAACTGCAGCTACTTCTGTGATCCTGTATGTGTTTTTCTTTCTTAGAATGGTGGATGTTGGAGGTCAAAGATCAGAACGAAGGAAGTGGATCCACTGCTTTGAAAATGTGACTTCCATCATGTTTTTAGTAGCACTTAGTGAATATGACCAAGTTCTGGTGGAATCTGATAACGAGGTAAGCCCAAGAATGGGAACTCTGAAGGAGGGTGTAAAGAAAGGGGGAATGCCTTTTGAGCTTCTTGGAGGTTGGTGCTAAAGTGCTTGGTGCCAGGTTGGATTAGCAAGTAGTGTTGGTTTTAGCCTTCAGTTCTTCCTATTGCAAAGGAAACATGAGCCTCAGTGGCTCATGATGTCCCTGAGGATGGAAAATGCAGAGTGCATTCAGATCATCTGTACAAGTAGTACTGAGATGCTCTGAGATTGCTGAGTTCTGTGTGCCTTGGAAGGTGTTGTAGGAAGTGATGGCATGCTCTGGGAAAGTCACCTCTTCCTCTTCCCCACACTGTGTTACTTCATGCTGTGACTGCTGTCTTGCTGGATAGTGGCTGGTCTCTTTGAAGGTGCAGTACTGAATTCCTGCATGTGGTAATACCTTAAAAAGGAAAAAGCCTTTGGGTAACAGCAGTTTCTCCTTTTCCAGTAGACAAAGCACACTCACCAAGTGTCATGGCCAGTCCTCACATGGCTGGCCAAGCACAAAATGACTATTAAGCCTTCTGCTGTGAGTCACTTGCCAGTTCAATGAAGCTTGAGTCCATCAGATTTTGCATTTCCTTTTCACTTACCAGCACAACTTGAGCCAGAACCTACCTGAGGCCAGAGTGTTTTGGGGATGGTATCTGAGAGGTGGGGGTGGTAGAGCCTGCAGTGTGTGTGCGGGCAGCAGACAGGCATCCTAGTGCTCGTTGTGGAAACCAGGCTTGCTTCTTCCTGTTTCAGAACCGAATGGAAGAGAGCAAAGCTCTCTTTCGAACCATCATCACTTACCCGTGGTTCCAAAACTCTTCTGTTATCCTCTTTCTCAACAAGAAAGATCTGTTGGAAGACAAGATCCTGTATTCCCACCTTGTTGACTATTTTCCAGAGTTTGATGGTGAGTGGTTTTCGAGGGGGAGCACTCTGTGTCTTGGGGGAGGAGGTGCTTTGCTTAGAGGCTTTTTAATTCTTAAAGGAAACACAGATCTAGAGGTGGGGAAAAACCTTCATTCGAGAAGGAATGAGTGGCAGAAAAATGTCTTAATCATGTGTAAATAACTGGAATCTGATGGAATGGTCAGATAATTAACCTCCCCTAGATGAGGAATTGCTCTCAGTCCCTCCCAAAATTGGCACCTCCAAGTATTAGATAGTGGATGTGCAACTTCCCCCCCTGTGTGCTTGTGCACGGACATTTGGCTGGTGTTCTGGGCATTTTAACCCTCTAGTCAAGAGGTGGCTGGAGTCCTTGTCTTGAGAACCTGACTGGTCACACACCCAAGCTGTTCAAGTGATGGTGCTGAAAAATCTCTGGCAGCATGAAATTCTTATTAGTGTGCCAACTGCAGCTCTGGAAAAGTAGTATCTATGTGAAGCAGAGAAATTCCCATCTGAAACAAAATTCCTTAGCCAAAACAGCACTTCAGGCTCTTCAGTTGAGTTCATTTAAAATTGACTGGTAACAGATCTGTACAGGACTGAAATAAATAAAGGTAGCAGAGAATGAGATCAGGCAACACACTTCTTGCCATGCTCTCCTGTATTAACTCTGTCATGGTGTGCTCTGAAAATAGAAGCTAAAGGAGGAATTGCCATTCTGCAAGCAGCTTTCCTGTCTGAAAGGACTAATGCAATTGCTCCTTATTAGTTGTCCTCCCACCTCTGGTGTTCCACGCTCCCTGCAATCCTAAAGCACAAGCACTCTGAAATTGTCACTGGTGGAAAAGATCACATTTTTACAGCAGACTGGGAGTAGCTGCTGAGTTTACTGGTCAAAGACCACGAACTTCTCACAGACCTTAGCAGCTGGAGACCAGATCACAACCTCAGGAAGTGTCATTTACTTTCAGTTGTTTCATATAAGTATTTACAGCTCCTCCAGGGATGCTGCATAGCTCGTGAGTAGGAGGTAGTCCACCGGGCCACTTCTCAAGAGATGGTCCTTGCCATGGAGAATGTGACAGCACCAGTAGTGGGAAAGGTATCAGTAGGTGACTTTTTTTCCTGAGGAACTGTCAGCAGTATGAGGTAAATACTGGCAAAACATCCAGTTCTTAGCTCCTGTGAGTTGACCAGCCAGACAGGACAGACTGCCATTTTGGCTGAAGGTGACCCCTGTTTGCAAAACATACCCTTGTGTCCTTCAGCACCTAACATCCATCTGTATAAAAGGAAAAAATACCCATCCTGTCTGGAGACAGGGGTCACCTTCAGCCAAAATGGCAGTGTGTTGTGTGTGTCCAGCATCTGTCACCCTTCCCTAGTGAAGGCAGCACATGCAGGGTGGTACAAATGCTGCATGGTCTGACATGACATCTCAGTGTCTGTCAGAACTCTTAGCCTTGGGACAATGCCTTTTGTAGGTTTGGCTTAGATAACTGAAAAGCATCAGACGCTTCAGCTCCTGGGACTTCTGCACAATAAATTGTCTTAATTTCTTCTTTATAGCTCTGTAACCCCTAAGAAAAAGTGCAGTTAGCGATTCCTCTGGTGGCCCAAACTGGGGCAGGTGCTCAGCATCAAGCCACTAACTGCTTGCTTTGTCTGCTGCAGGCCCCCAGAGGGATGCCCAGGCAGCCCGAGAGTTCATTCTCAAGATGTTTGTGGATTTGAATCCCGACAGCGATAAGATCATCTACTCTCACTTCACATGTGCCACAGACACAGAGAACATCCGTTTCGTCTTTGCAGCTGTCAAGGACACCATCCTGCAGCTCAACCTGAAGGAGTACAACCTGGTTTGACCTGCTCTGCCCTTGGTCCCTCGAGAGCCTTCATTGTGATGAAAAGACAAAAAAAGAGAAATTTTAAATACGAGAGAAAAAACAAACAAACAAACAACCAAGTTTTAAATTCTGATGATGTAATGATTGCAAATTGTCTGATCTGTGGAGTGGCAAGTGCTCAGTGTTACCCTGGAGTCTCATGTCTCTGTCCACAGAGTAGTTGATTTCATATTTTTAACAGATTGCTTTTATTTCACAGTTAACGGGGATATGCCTCATGTCTTCAGCACCTTGCTTACTTCTTACTTTTTGCCAGACAGCTAAGGCAGTCTCATCTTGAGCTTTCCTTTGTTGCTTAGCCACTTTGTTTTCCCTTTTCATTCCCATGGTATATACAGAAAAAACCCCACCTTTCCAGCTGAGATTGTGGATTCACTGGACTGTGGGAGTGCAGAGTTCTGCTGGTCCCTTTGCCTTGTGCTATAGGGTGCCCTGGTGTAGTTTGCTAATCCTGCTTGCTCTCCCCTCCCCTTTCCCTTCCCCAGGACACGCTCCATGGTTCACTGTGATGAAAAGTTGGGGAGGAGCAGTTGCTCTCCCAACTGTTGTGCAAAAAAAACCCCCAAAACAAAAACCAACAAAAAAGGCAAAACAACAACAACAACAAAGCCATCCCTTTTCCATTCTTCTAGTTCTGAGTTATTTTTAGCAGTTATCAAAGGTATGGAGACTGTGATTTATTTTTTCTTTTTCTTAAATTATTGATGTTCTATACATAGTCTGCTGCGTGATGCTGTGATTGTTCATGGACTACAAATGATGGAAGCTCTTGGAGCAATAGCTGCTGAGCCTGGGGAAGTGCCTGACTGTAATTGTTCTGTTGTATTTTCCTTTGTTGTTTTCTCCACACACATCCCCCCCGACCCCTCACAAGCGCTTGCGCACGCGCACAAGGCTCAGTTGGCAAAGAGAAACTGTTTGGTGGAGTGGAGTACAGGACATCAAGTGAGCAACTTCTCTATGCAGCAGATACCAAAAGCACACTGAGTAATTGTGGCATTTAAACATCAGACTTTGGCTGGATTTAAAAATCCTAGTCTTGTGCCACCCTCTGGTTCTTCTCTTGCTGCTAGCAGTAGCAACAAGCCGTGTTAATTGCATTGTGTGTCAGCGTGTTAAACGACTTGGTAAGAATTCCTTGGTCCTGTCCAGCTTACGGATTTTTAGAAAGGATCAGAGTTGGTGGGTGACAAACTGTGGGACATAGGTAGGATTCTTACTTGCAAAGGTTGAGGATAGCTCTTGGAGGGAGTGGCAGTTCTCTCTCTCCTGTTTTTGCATTCCCCCAAGGCACACGCTGCTGTGTGTCTCTTTAGAGGAGTAGGGATCCTCTTTGGAAGGCTTGCACACGTGCTTGCTCCAGGGTGCTTGTGATAGTCAAGTTGCAGTAGATGTGGCTGGAGCACAGCTGGAGCATGTGGCTGCTGTGGAATCCAGAAGGCCCTGCTGTGGTGGCACTTTCACCCAGCAGGAGTGTGGAGGCAGAGACGGCAAGGTTTGCTGGCGCAGGCGGAAGGTAGAGCGGAAGCAGTTCTGGACTCTAGATGCCAAATGAAACTGCACTTAGCAGACTGTGAGGTCTTTGCACATTAGAGAGGTTTTTCCAGGAGCTGAGGCAAGTGAACAAATGTGCCAAAGACCTGTTGCCAGCCTGGAAGATAACTGCAGCGGCAAGGCAAGGAGTGAGTAGGAAACGGAGAGATCTGACCCACCTCTGGGCACGTGTCATTTCACCACCGGTAATGCTTCTGTTTCAATTCCAACAAGTAGCTTTGGGTCCAAAGTCTCTGGATCAACCAGATTGCCCCCTTGAAAGCTAGCAGGCTGCCAGTAGATAAAAACTAAGTGAGCTGCACTGTTGAAGGGGGCTGTTGATATTTTGTCTCTTGTGTAGACAGAGCACTACATCAGTGTTTTGCACAACATGTAAGAGTAAATTTTAACTGTCTGAGACGCTTAAGATGCTTTGATCTAGAACACTAAAACATGGAGGGACATAATTTTGAGTAATTCTGTTTATAGGTCCCTCTTATTTTCCAGAAGAGCTGAAGGAAGCCTCTGTATGTCTCAGAGCACTACAGAAGAAAGCAAGCTCTGCTAAGTATGATTAGAGAGCTCAAGCTGGAACAGTAGCCGTGGGACCAACAGCTGAAGAGCCAGTCTGGCTGAGTGGTGATGCTGAGGGAAACACAGCATCTCTTAGACTAGCCATGCTCTGGACTGCATTTACCACTTGGGAGGGATGAGAGGGATTCCCATGTGTCAGACAGCTTTGCATCAGTTTTACTGCTTTTTTTGTCTTTATGCTGAAACGATCCCTTTTGTAGAAACTGTCCTGTAAAGAGGAATTTATAATCATCTTGGTGTATTCCAAGTGCTGTTGTCTGAAACAGATGGCAGCACCAGCCTCTTCTGCTTCTGTGATCCTCTTGTAAAGGGTTCACACTACAACTGTTGCCAGCAACGAACCTGGCACTGAGATACACAGGTTCTTGGAAATAGCTTCCCAGTGTTTTTCCAAGGAGAATGATGGTGGTACTGCCACCTGAATCAGAAACTTTTTGTTTGTTTGTTTTGTATCCTCCCCTTCTTTAAGAGCTGCTGCCCTGGCACAGGAGGAGGGATCTTGGCTTCTGTCTCTCGCAGAGTGACTCTGCATTGTTGGAGGGACCTGTGGGAGGCTGTGGGCACGAGGGCTTAGCTCTGTGCTGTACCTTGCTGAGCAGCTGCTTGGTGTAGCTGTCGGCCTTGTAACTGCCTTGGTGGGATGGTCATTGCCAAGGGAAAAGGAGAACAAGATGCAGTGGCTGTCTCATGAGTTCCTGAAGCCCCATTCTGAATTAGGGGAGGAATGGGTCAGACCGTGTACACACAGTCTGGAGTTGTCTGTGGACTGTATTATGGGTGAGAAGATGCCAGTGTTAGCACATGTTTTTCATAGCAAGCTTGTGTGCCTCCAGCTTGGCCAATGAAGCATTCCTGCAGAACTGGTTCATGCCTCCGTTGGCTGGCCCTGTGGCAAATACCTGCCCTAGCAAAAGTGCCAAACATTAAACCAAATTTGCCTGTATCATCTTTTCTGAAAGTGAGGCCAGGCAGATTTGCTGCAGGCTGAGACAACAGATTGACCTTCAGAAAAGTGGTGGAATTGGGTTCCTGTAGAGGATCTGGAATCTCGAGCCTCAGAAAGTGGTTTCTTGGCTGCCCTGTGCTCCGTGTGCACTTCTTATCTTTGTTCTTCTGAAGAAGCCAACATACTTTGAACCAGTTTGAAACTTGAAGTTAGTGAGGAGAGGACCATCCTGATTCTTTGCACCATTCTGTGTGGATTGGTACCTGGTGAGCAACAGCCCCTTCCTGCTTCAGCGTGTCAGATAGCTTCTGCCCTTTCTGCCTGTCTCCCCTTCCCCCAGAGCTGGATTCTTCGGTCTCTTGTTGTTGCTTCCTAGCAGTGTTGGCCTCGCCCTCAGCTATGGTTTTCCTTCACGTGTTTTATTGGTTTTAAAAAAAGAAAAAAAAGGAAACAAAAAAAAAGTACTTCTGGTGTGTGCTGACCATTGTATTGTACTGTACAGAGCCCAGGTTGTTAGAGTCCAGCAGAGGTGAAGTGTGTTATGCAGCACCCAGTTTTTTAAGAGTATGGTTTGTGCCAATGCCCCTTCTTTAGTAGTGCCAGAGACTCTTTACAAGTGCCAATGTGGTGGAAATTATTTGGTTATACTTGTATATTATAGGATCCTGATTTAAGACAATTTAAACATTATCCTATTTAAAAAGATACTATATAAAATGCTGTTTTTAAACCTTGTCATTTGCAATGCATGTATTGTTGTGCGTGTTGGGGTGGGGGGCGGGAAGAGGGTAGGGTAAAGGAGTTTCTGAATAAGATGCCCAGTGTCAGGATCTATTCAGGCTCCAAACTGTCTCATTCCAGTCCAGGAGTGTGATTGTTTCTTGGAATGATCCCACTCTGACTGCTGGGCAACAACCCTTATTACAGAAATATCTGATGGAAATTGATTTTCATATCTTTCTCCTGAAATAAATTCTCTGTTTGAAATTGGAATAAATTTTGTTCCTAGAAGCTGTGGTGGTCATGGCTGCATTTCCTGACTCCTGTCCCTCCTCTCCCCCTTGTTGACCTCACAACTGTACCCTGTGGGACCTGCGTCTGATGGAAGCACACTCTGTCCTCCCAGCCAGTGAGGTTGTCCCTGCTCAGAGAATGAGGACTGAGGCATAGGAACAAAGTATGTTTTGGTAGAGAAAAGGTATAGTATGCAACAGCTGTGTATAACATTCTGCACTACTAATTCTGAACTGAGATGTGAAGAGTGGCTGACCTGGGCTTTAGGATGTAGGGATGCAGCAGTAGCATCTTGCCTTAAAGTTTTACAGGATTTTAGGTGAAGTTGTTGAGTTTTCAGTGCTGCCTCTTGCTGTACTGTCAGCCCTTTTCAGGCACGTATCTTGCAGGATATACATTACCAGTAGAAGAGCTGTTGGTAGGATCAGACCTGCTTCAGTCTTGTTTGTTAGCAACATGGACTGAAAATGCGAAACACTGTTTCAGTTTATCCCTTTAGGAATCCAGGGGGGGATGATTGTGAAAGCTCTAACAAAGAGATTTCTTGGGATGAAGTTCCTACAGTTTGATTCTCCTTCCCTAGGATTGTTCCTCAGGAATCTCAGATTAAGTCAGCTGGGAGTGGGTAAAGATGTCCAACTCCTGTGTAAGGTTTCCTGTGTTTCAGGAAGCTGCCACCGTGTCTGTTCTGCTCCCTGCTGTGTACTTGAATGCCCAGGTGAAGTTGCAGGCGATGCTGCATCCCTCTTGAGCCACGCTGGGGGCTGGTTGGCCGGAATAGTGACAGCTGTTCAGCTGCTCGTGTGGTTGCTGTTCTCTAGTTAACAGTGAGTGGGCATGGCTTTTCCCAGTAGCTCCGTTCTCACCAGCTGGAAAGCATGAAGTAGCTGGCAGAAGTGTGTTTGGTTTGTTATTTCCTCACGTGGAGCTCTGCTCTTTGCAAAGAGAGTGAAGTGTTCTCCTTTTGAACAAAGCACAGGGACAGGTTTGGACTTTGCAAGGAAGAAGGTAAAATCTTCAACCTAATGCCCAGTATCCCCAGCTGGCTGCACAAGAGCCTCGTGCTTTGCTCTTCTGCAGCCTCCAGCCATGATGCCTTTGTGGGTGGCTCACAGCAGTGCAGTTCGGGCACGGTCTGAAGCCTTGCATCACGCTCAGTGTATGTGCAGGAGGTTGGGTCCTGCCTGTCCTGGAGAGGCCCAGGGAAAGGGGCAGCTGGGAGCAGCAGCTGATAGAACAGCCCACACAGCTCCCTCACAGTTGCTGTCTTTCCCAAGGGCCCCTCAGACCTCCTCCAAGTAAACGGCTTCGAGCAAGACCGCGAGTTCCTAGCCTGGGGCAAGAGGCCCTCGGTTCCTTTGTGCCGTGCGGGAAGGACCCCGTCCTGCAAGGAGAAGTCTCGGGAACCCTGGAGTGACTGGCATGAAGCAGCCTGCTGCTGCCAAGACAGTTCCTTTTGGCGGCAGCCTGCTCTCAAGGGACTCTTGGGAAAAGAGGGCAGTGGGAACTGGGCTGTGGGCCAGGTGAGTTTCCTGTTAAGCGGTGCTGGCCCAGGGATTGGGGTTTTGTTAATGCTGCAGGTCACTTCAGCCTGGCTGTTACATGTCACTGCCAACACCAGAACAGGTCCTCGGGATTGTGTATGTAGGTGGGCCCAGGCATTAAGGAAATCCATTTCCATCTTTTCCAGATTAAAAAACCCCATGCAGAAGAAGAGGGCAAAGAGACAATTTGGGATTCACCTTGTCCTTGGACAGACATCATCCTCAGAGCAGGAGAAAGCTCTTTTCTTTGAGCATCACATTTGCTCTCTTGGGGAAGCTAGGGAAGCATCTGCCCAGCATGAGAAGAGTAAAATACCACATGAAATTTATGAAGCAGGAGTACAATGACTCCCTGCTTTCCCTTCAGCTTGCTTTCCTGTCTATAGCCTGAGCCCAAGTTGCCTTATGCAATTTTTGTAACATCTGTATCACCTTGGGTTGAGAAATCATGACTCCTGAAGAGTTTTTGTGGCTCTCATATGCACTTTGTGACCAGACTCATCATTTGGGCTGTTCTAAAGCTTCTGGACAACCCTGCTCCCGAGACAGGTGAGGATGTGGCCCAGCAGGGGCTACAGGTGCAGCCTGGGGGTTGTTCTGCATGCCTGCTCAGGTGCTATTACCTGTTGTCACTGGCCACTCCTATGCACTGCTAGAATCGCTCCTCCCTTCATCTCAGGTGTGTATCTGTAGTTCCTGGCCATGGGAATAAACGGTGCCTATGTGAAGTGTCTCCTGCTGCTCTGGTTCCTGTGTGCCCTCCCAGGGGCTCTGGCACTGCTAACAGCTGGGCGCTTCAGTGAGGCTCTCTGGAAAGTAGGGGTGATGTAGGATGAGGACATGGTTGGAATTCTTCTGGAGAGGGCTTGGCAGCCTAGTTAGGGGAAGAAGTCTCAGCTTGATGTCAGCTTTGCAACACTTGATTTCAGAGCAGATTGTAAATGTTGTAAAGAGCCCTAAGGGAAGGAGGTGCAGTTCTCAGCTTAGCTATGGATTTTCTTCCGAATTGCAATCCTATGATTTGTTAAGAAAGGTTTTTTAGAGGCCAGGTTTCTTGGATCAATTCAGAAGCTGTTTGGAGAACCTCAAAGAACACGTGCTGTTGCTAACCCAAAGAGGGCACTGTGTGCATGTAAGACCTACAGCATGGTTGTGCTCTCCTTGTGCAACATCATCACCTGCAACAAAAATCACTGGTAGCTTTGCTCAGTTCCAGCTTTTCTCAGTGAGGTGAGGGACCTGGGGGCTGTCAGCTTTCAGACGTTTTCAATTACTGGCTTTGGAAAGTACTTAGAATCTTCAAATCTTTGGTGTAGTCTTTTGTATCCAGTGCAGCTGCAGGTGTCTAGGAAGTCATCTACAGAGGAGAACCTGGGGAAAGGCAAACGCTCCCCATTAAGTACCTCTAGAAAAAATAAAACTCATTAGGGGTTTTCTTTTGATGCAAAACCTTCAGTCTGACTGCTGCTTTTCAGAAACAGTCTCCAGGGCTGCCCAGGGTTCCCATTAGACGAGGATAAAGCTGATCAACAGCAGAGCGAAAACAATACTGAGGGAGAAGAGATGAGTCTGGCAGGAGCTGAAATTGCTGCTTCTTGGTGAGTTGCAGTAAGGGAAAGATGCTGATTTTTCTATTGAATGACACCCAGACAGGAGCAGGATGGAGAATTGAGAGGAGCCCCGGGTTAGCAGACGTGGGAGAGGAAGGAGGTTCCCCAGAGAGCCACCGGGGGGGAGCACATGTGCCTGGCTGCAGTGAGCAGAGCTACTGGGTGAGCAGAGCTGGGATTGCCGCTCTGGATGCAGAGGGAGTTCTCTCAGCTTTACCCTTGTGCAGCCTCGGGCAAGTCCATGCCTCTATTGCCTCTAGCCATGTTTCTTCATCGTCTTCAGAGTGAGGACTGATTCTGCTGCATGCACATAGAGCACCTTGCACGGGAGGATCATTGTTACCAGAGCATTTGGCCACTAGTGGAACACACAAGAGGGAAGCGGCTCCCATTGCGTGGGTCACCAGGGAGCTAACGCCTGCACCCCTCACTCTTGGTTTTCAGTACAAGCAGACACAAAAATCTCTTGAATCTTTGACTATGATGTCTTTTGTGACATACCAAAACTGGGTCTGGGGCTGTGAGGCTTGTGCTTCAGTAGCACAGTTGGATGTTACAAGGTACAGGGACTTGTGTGAAGAGAAGGGTGGTGCCATGGTTAAAGCGTGGGACAGGAGGAGTGCTCCCAGTTCCATTTCCTTTACTCCTGCAGAGTAGGAGTAAAACTCCTACAGATTTACCCTTTCATGCACTGGCAGAGATCTGAGATAAAATGGTGTATTGCAGTAGTGCCTTACAGCCTAGGTACAAGCCCTTGCTGTGTGAATGCATTTGGGATGACATTTAGTAAGTCAATTGACATCTGGTCACCTGCTGAGATGTGGCAGCACAGTCCTGGGGGCCTCTGAGCCCGTGTTCCCTGTCAAAGCCGTGGTCCCAGGTACTACCTGCCCAAAGGGGAAAACATTGTGCCCCTGGCAACCCTCCATCCTGGCAGGATCATGGATGTAGGTGGGAAGAATTCCAGCCTGGGATTCAACTGTTTGAGCTTTGTGTGACTTCCTTCTGAGCTGTTCAGGACTGGAGCCAGTGACAGAGAAATCTAATTCACAGAAGGAAAAAGGCTCTCAAATGCAGATGCAATTTATTGCTTTTATGTATTCTTACAACACTGGAGCCACAGCAAGAGAGGAGAAAGGGAGCAGCAGGTTTTAGAGGTAGGAGAGAGCAGCAACAACAGTGAAGCAGGAGCTGAAAGTGTCTTCCTTGGAGCCAAGGCAACTGTCTAACCCCAGGACTTAGGCAAGGGAGACCCAGGCATCTGGTGTCAGGAGTGCACGGGTCAGGGAGAAGCTGCTCTTTGGATCCCGCAGTCTGATGGTACTGCCTTTTCCAAAGGACAGCAGACATCCGAACAGCTACTGTCACCTCACTTGGGGCTATCCTGCTGCTTCCTTTCTAGAGCTGTAGCCACAAGCAGTTGACAAAGGGATAAATCAGAGCAGCAAAGTGTGGGAGCGTGCCCTCTGTAAATGGACACTCCCCAGCTTGCACAAATGCAGCCCAGGTGCAATCTCTGCACCAAGCCCCCCACTGCCATAGCTGGGCTTTGCCAGAGAGAAGTCCTTGCTATGTCTGTGAGGATAAGTGAAAGATGTTTCCCAGGGAGAAAGGAAGAAAAAGCAGGTGAGTCATGGGGCCCTGAAGTAGGAGTTTTGCAGGGCAGCAGCGGGGGGGGAGTAGGGTCATGCTGACTTCATGACGCTGTTGACCCAGGGAAGGTAAGGAGCAATGTGTGTGTAGAAACCAGGCCAGTTGTTATGCCTATAGGAGAAGATACCATAGGCTTTGTTGTTGCAGACAAGTGGATCCCCAGCATCACTCTGTAAAGTGGAGTTGAGAAATCAGTATTGGTTTATGCAGAGTCCTCAGGAAAAAGGTGCATTTGCAAAGAGGCTGCAAATACCAGAACAGAGCTTCCCCAGGAGCAGCTTGGACTTGCAATGCATGTGGATAACTCTGGGTCCAAAAGTGACTATTGGCACTTTTGTCTGGGATCCAGCACAACTACAGCTGGGCAAACGCTGAAGCTTGAAGTATGGCTTCATTTCTGCCCTCTGCTGCCACAGAGCACACAAATTTAGGGCAAACCCCTCTGTGGCTAAGCTGTTGTCCTGCTATGCTGTTGCAGGCTCCTAGGTCCTCTTCTGTGGGAAGACAAGGGTCTCCTTGTCCCTTCTACTTTGCCTTGGGCTGAGCACAGGCATGATGCCTGCAGTCAGCAGGAACACTGCTGATCCTTTGAGGGTCTGATCGTTGGCTATCAGGACCCTGGGCACCTCTTGTGCCAGGACAGCAAAAGAGAGGGATGCTGGTGAGGAAGCATGGGCTGATGGTGGCAGAGGGAGAGCGAGGGGACAATGAGAAGTAACTTTAGACAGTACATTTTCAGTGAAGTTTTTAGCCCAGCTCAGGTTTGTGCCCAGCACCAGGCTGAAACCTCCCCTGCAGTCAGAGACTGACCTTTTCAGGTACCCCAGCAGATCCACTGCGGCCACAAATCAAGTTGTCAGCAAGTCCAGGGTAGTGGCTGAGGCAGTCCCTTGGTTTGATGATGGTGACGGTGGCTTGGCGTAAGGCGGCACTGGGTGTTTTGGAGTCCCAGCCAGCTATGCTGCACACAGTCCCACCAGGGACTTTGGATCTTTCAAAGGAAATGGTCCTAATGTAGCTGTTGTTGGTGGCATTGCCTTTCAGCTGGGCAAAGGGACAGAAGATACAGAAATAAGTGCTTGGTCTGTAAATGCTCTGTGGCTAAGGCTGTCCCCTCCTGTCCCAGGGTTACAGCTCAGCCCTGCACAACAGGCAGGTGGGACCAGGCTGGAGCTCCAGTGGGCAGTTACCTTCAGCAGGAGGATGTCGTTTCCTTTTTGAGGACTTGTGAATTGTGGGTGGCAGTGATACTCTAGGACTTCAAATATTTGCCAGTGTGCCTCTTTCCTCTGGGTTGTGTGGGCTCCAAGGATGACAGTCAGAGGTTTGTGTCTGGGAAAGCCAAGCAGAGCGAACGTCATTAGCTTTCTCTTGTCTTCTGTGGTAACAGCGAGGCACATCTGCCAGCAGCATGGCCAGGAGAGACTGGCTGGGCTTTGAAGAAGAATGGTGGGAGCAGGGAGCTCTGCCAGGGAATCTACCCAGCCAAGAGGCAGAGCAAGTTCCCATCTGACAGACTGGAGCTCTTCAAGTGTTACTTTACCTCTGGATCTCCAGCTGAGCGGATTTGGTCCAGTGCTGCTGCTGTGTACTAAGATGCGTGGACTGTTGGTTGAGGCTTCATTGGCCCATGGAAGTCCACGGCACCAAGGAGGGATTTCTACATCAGGACCCTGCTTGGGGCCAATGCAGCTTTACTGACCTCTACATCATCTGCAAAAGGAGCTGCCTTAGGAAAATCGGAAGGGACACAATGGATAGGAGGTGAGACTTGGGCTCCTGGGTTCTGCTGATCCTGCTTTCTGCTGCTCAGATGTGGGGACTGGCCCTGAGCGAGGGTTACTGGCAGCAGGGCAGAGCTGTCAGCCCTAAGGTGTGTAGTAGCTACATCCAGTCATGCCCTGTTGCCTGTCCATGCCCCAGTTTCTCCAGCTGGAGGGATGGAAGAGAGCTGGGCAAGCAGCTTGTTCATAAGAGATTGTTGATTCTGATAACAGTCTTGGGGGCCTTTGGTGGCAGAAAGGGCAAAGCCTGGCACTAGCAATCTCTTCTATACCAGCAGGTCAGTGACAGCAAGGGGAGGAGCTGGTCTGACTTCTCCTTGCTGATGTCTGGGAAGAATAAAATGAATCACGAAGAGGGAATAGAAAGAAATCAAGGTAAGTGTCTGAGTGTGGGCTGGGGAGGGAGGGTCATGAGGAAGGATGGCTCGAGGGACAGCTGCAGATACACCTCTGTGGTTTTGGTGCTAGCCCTGTCTCCCTGCACTCCCTGCTAAGGAATGAGTTTGGCCACAGCTGTGAAGGAAGTGACTCAAATTGTTAGACCTCCCTGTAGGAGATGTTACCTGGATGATCCCAGCACAACAATCTCGTTGCGCCAGGTGCTGTAAGAACACAGCAGAAAACTTACTCGAAGCACTGAGCTGCTGTCATCACCCAGTTCGGTGCCACCAGGAAGCCTCCACAGAAGTGGTTGTTCTTTCCTTGCAGGTAGGCCATGTAGGGTGTGGCACGGAGCCTGGCTTCAGCTCCTCCCTCCCTCTGATTCCAGGAAGAATCTGCAATGGACAGGACTGAGGATGAGGGCATGGGAGGGTGCAGGACTTGCCTGTCTGAGACTCTTCCCAGCCCAGCCCTCTCCTCGCTTCCAGGCCGCTCTACTTACTGCCTTTAGCTGGGGAGCATGTCACCAGCAGGAGGGAGAGCAGGAATTTCTGCAGGTGCTTCATCGTGGCGTTCTTGGCTTCTGTGGGTCCTTCGGAGGTGAAGCTGCAGCTGGGGTCTCTTCCTGCTCCCAGCAAGGTTTTATAGCCTCAGACTAGACTCCAGGAAACCACAGAAGTCAGACTCATCTGATTAATCTATTTGAAAATTTCATGTGTCAGCAATCTGAGGGGGGAATTCAGTCAGGCTTAGCCTTGGGCATCAACCCACCTTCATCTTGGGCCTGATCTGGGGTATCTGACATCCTTCTAAACCCAGAGCCAATTTTGACCCATTGCCTTTGGGCTGGAAGCTGTAAGGAGCACCCCCCCCATCATTTTGCCTGCCAGCATGCTCTTCCCTTGCAGCTTGTATTTGTTGTTGTGCACTTGCAAACTTCCTTGATTTTTATCATGAGCTCTGCAAGAACAAGAATTCTTACACTCAATGCACCAGTTCCAAAGACTAGGCAGTGGCAGTTGAGGACCCTCCTGCTCTTTCTCAGTAGGTGTGGTCCTGGCCAGTAGAGCAAAGCTGGTGTGAGTGCATTTGTACCACCCTGGTCGTGGCCATACCAGGGCAAGAAGTTGCCCTGGCAGCTTCAGGAGCGCAGCGTGCAGCACTGTGACTGTTGTGCAGCAGCTGCTGACTTAGGGCTTGCTTTGGCCAGTAAAAGACAGTGTTTTAAGTGTTTCTTTCCAGAGGTAATTGTTCACCAGCAAATTGAGGAGTTGCTGTCTCCTTCCAGCCAGTGGGAGAGAAGACAGGAGGACACTACCTTGACTCTGGGTTCAGGGGCTCACTTTCCCTCCCATCTGTTGAGGGTAGGCAGAGACAAGGATGCAGGTCTGGGATCCTGCCCCTTCACTGGCTAGAGAGAACCTGGGAAAGGGCATGTCCAAGGTGCCCCCACCCTGGCAGGCAGTCATCTTTAAATGCCAGACGATGACACAAGCCTCTCTGCAGTACATGGTGGGGATCTGTCTTCTCTGGACCAGGCCCCTTGGCAAGCTGCACCTCCTCCTCCTCCAGCCCTCAGTGAGAGGGTCTGTGCTGGAGGAAGAGCTGGTGGCAAACTAGTGAACACAATCTCCTCACCCCTGGCCCCCAGAATGTTCCTTTGCCTCCTCACTGGCACCAGTGCACAGGCTCTGGGAAAAGGTGGAAGATGGTCGTGTCTGTGCAGTCACTTCCTTGGCCGTGGCGGAATGGGGCTGAGGTGTCTTTGCTTCTCTCTGTGACTGCCAGTAAATTTGCTTTCCTATCTGCCCCCAGTGCCACAGGGCAAACCTCATTTTTAAGCTGAAAGCTGCAGTTCTCGTGCAAAGACTGCAGCAGCTGGAGCTTTAGGGAACACCCTGACGTGACACAGACGCGTACTGCACAGATAAGCAGTCGCAGCCTTTCCACTTGCAGATTTCCCAGCTGATAGCAGCTGTCAGCAGCAGCCCAAATCACGGACCCCTCTGTTTCTCCAGGGTGGCATGAGTGCTGAAGGGGAAGGGGATGCAGTTTCCCCTCATCCTAGGCGAGAACAGGGAGAACGTAAGAGCAGACGTCCGGGGCTGGACCGCAGGCTGTCTCCTCCCTCTGACAGAGATGGCTAGTGGGAGCCTCTGAGGGGCTCTGAGGTCAGGGCCGGCTTCTCGAGCTTCGCTTGACTTGCACAGTCTTCCTATGTTTAAAATCCCCACTGGGTTTCCCCACCACAAACCAGTCCAGTCTCCTCTCGAACTTGCACAGACATCTGTCATTCTGCACCAGGGACTTCTGCAGCTCAGTTATTTACCAATGTACAGTCTCTGCCCCTCATCATCTCCTCCAGGAAAGTGTCCAGCACTCTCTTAACTCTGTACGAGAGATGCCATCAGAAACTAGCTGGAACAAAGCTGACTAGGGCTCAGAGTTCAGGCAGTTGCTTTGCAGCCAGTGCAGTCCATGGAAGGAGGAGCTGGTGCAAGTTATTCAGTGTGGTGCAGGGGCTGTCTGAAAGTGGTGTGAGAGCATCCTTTGTGGGGAGGAGACAGTCGCCTCTGAGCATCACCTGGGTGTGGGCAGAGTCACAAGCCCTTTTGGTTTTGTGCTACTGCTAAGCCAGTCTCTGCTCGTGGTGGACTGCTGGGGCTGGGCTTGCCTTCCTGAGTGGGACAGAAACGTGTCAGCAAGCTGCAAGGCAGGCAGCTCCCAGCCAGGACTCACCCTTGCCTTCTCTAGGCTCTCTGCTGTAGCTGGCATGGAAGGAAGTGGCATGAGGTCAGGCACTTTTGTGAACCCTGATCCTTTATGAACCCTTTCAGTACACTCCTCTCAGAGACTGTATCAACATCTCTACCCAGGGCACCATGTTGCTCTTCAGGAGATGGAGGACTTGTGGCTGCTGGAGCACGGCAGAAGCAAAGACTGAAAGCTCTAGTGTGCCACAGCTGAGACTTCAAGTAAAGCCCAGTCTTTGGGATCTCAGCTGCCATCTGCCCTACACCCAAGGAGGGATAGAAACAGCACACTCCACAACAAGTCCAGGTCCTTTCACCTGCTGGAGCCTCTTACAGCTAAGAGCTGAAAAAAATAGCCTGGTTTGCCCTGTGACCAAGCCTCCTGTCTTGGCTGCCCTTAGGTCCTGGAGCACAGGATCACCCAGGCATGAAGTCTCTGTGGAGGGGACAGTCATTACTTTGTAGGGAACGGCAGCTTTTGACCCCTGGTACCTGTTGACACGCCACAACCTGGCTGTCAGCTGCTCCCAGGCATGTAGTGACATTGCTGAAGCTGCTGAATGGAATCTGTGCACATTATTTTTCCCATCCCATTTCTACCTGGGCAGTTTCTCTTCCTCCAGCACACCCATCCCCAAGGCCCCAGGAAGGGCAACCGCAGCTCTTGTCCTCCAAGTCTGGCAGCAATTCAGTGGATGCAGAGCTTTGACTGCCTCTGCCCCAACAGGCTGACCTCTCCCTCTAACCAGCTGGACCCTCCTCTCCCTTCTCCCTGGGGCAAGGTACAAGAAAGACATAGGCTGAAAAATGTGGAAAATGCAGCTCAGAGTTTACTGTGGGTGTTTGAAGTGCAGCAGGGTTCAAGTGGGGACAGGGTTATCTCTGAAGGAAAGGGGGCGCATTGTAGCACAGCCTCTTTCTGGTGCCATCTGGGATGATTCCTGCAGCTGCCAGGGTGATATAATATGGCCCTGAAGTGGCTGCCTGAGATGGGCAGGGAACAGGACAGCCAGCAGCCTCAGAACAGAGAGAAGGAGACCCTTGTGTGCAACCGTCTGGTCACCCAAGCAGAGAGGAAGGATTTGAGCCTTCAGCAGAGGCAGGAGGGAAACCAGTGCAGTGTTGGACTGGCTGTGCCAATGCCACTGCTGCTAATTCTTCATGGTACGTCTGATCCACCACAGGTAGCGGGAGATGCGGGTGTAGACCCCGGGCGGGGTGTCGTACCCGAAGGAAACGATGCCTTGTGCCACTTCATTGCATACCAGGGGCCCACCAGAATCCCCCTGAGGACAGAGGAGAGGTTGGTTTTAGAGGCCTGTTTCCTGTGAGGACAGATTTCACCTTAGTCCCTCCCTGCCCAGGCACTGCCAGCAGGATTGTGTCTCTGCTCAAGATCTGTAGTTCTGTTCCTGTCCCACGTGCCCATGGAAGAGCTGTCTGGAGCAGAAAAACTGGGGCTGTGCATGGGCTGTGGTGTCAGGGCATCAAGAGAGCTGCAAATGCTTGTCACCTGTCCTGGGCACCAGCTAAGTCTGTGCCAGCAGCAGCCTCTGCTACCAGCAAGCCCACCTGCCCTGTGGCCAAGCCCCCAGCCCGTTGGCAGCCCATACCTGGCTGGAGTCCTTGAGCTCATGGTAGCTGCCAGCACAGACCATGCCGTAGTTGAGATGTGGATAGAAGTACATGCATTTCCTGCGGCTGTAGATGGAGATGTTGGTTTCAAAGAGCTTGTTAGTTGAATGGTCATTGTCGATCAGGCCCCATCCGGCTATGCTGCACTTGGTGCCCGTGGGGATGTCGCTGCTAGTCTTGGGCAGTGGAATGGTCTTGACGTAGTCATTGAGAGTAGCCTTTGCTGTCAGCTGGCGAAAAGCAAGGTTTTTGGAGAAGGCTATCAGCAGAAGGACGCTTCGTGCACAGAGGGAGGGGAGCTCTACCAGGACATAGAGCGCTGCAAGCTCTGGCGAGCTGCTGTAAATACGGCATGTGGCTCCAAGCCCTGCCCACGGTTCCCTCCCAGCTCCCTCCCATTCCCGCCTGCCTCCAGCAATCGTGGGCAGAAGCAGCAGGTGGATTGCAGAAGGAGCTAGTAGCAAGAATGTGCTCTGCTCAGACCCTGCTAGACCCACAGCCCCCCTCTGCCCTCCAGCCCTCTGCCTGCTGCAGGGCTGCCTTGCCTTGAGCAGCATGATGTCGTTGGAGACGCTTTGGGGGTCGTATTCAGAGTGTGGGTAGTAGCCGAGAACTCCCCGGATCTGCTGGGTCTTTTCTGGTTCGTGGATGTTGTGAGCACCCAGGATGACTGTGATATTCCTGACCATGGCAGCAGAGGGGAGAAGGGGGAAAACAGGTTGGGTCTTACCCATGTCCCTCTGCTTTTGCAGGTGGGTGGAGAGAGCTGCTCAGCATAGCAGGAAGAGGAACCTACTCCAAAATTACTCCAATGATGGACCCTCTCAGGTTAGGGGACGGAGAAAGGGATGAAGCCTCTCTATAAAACACTTACCCCAACAAGCAGTGTGCAGCTGTCATCACCCAGTCAGGGGCCACCAGGAAGCCTCCGCAGCCAGACTTCTCTATTTTCAGGTATGCCATGTAAGGGCGTGAGTGGGGCCGAGCCTCGTGGCCCCCCACAATCTGACTCTGCAGAGCACCTGAAAGACAACCCACCACAGGCTGAGCAGGTGGCTGCTGAGGTCACAGCCCAGGCTAGCAGCCTCACCCAGAGCAGCTTGTGGCACCCTGGCTTCCTGGCACACAGCTTACTGGCATTGGCCCATGGGCAGGAGAGCAGGAGCAGCAGGGCCAGCAGCAGCTGGGGCTGGCACATCTCTTCCCACAGGTGGACACTCCTTCCAAGATGTGTGGAAGTCTGACTCCCCTGACACCCAAGGGCTGGTTTTATACCCTGGGACCATCTGTACCCAGGAGCCAGGAAACCATGTGTGATGACCTGATTGTGCTAATCAGAGCAGTGCAGCAACCCTGCAGGTTATCTGCATCTCTGCTGCCCTGTCCTGCTCACATGCCCCACGTGTCCTGAGGCTGTGATTAGTGAGTGATAGAGCAGGGCAGAAAGGCTGGGGCAGAGCCCCTGGTGTGCCACAGTCCAACGCCTCGGGGATGCTGACAGGGAGAGGTGTCCTAGGGTATTTTTGAGGTGTGATTCAGCATTTCTCCCACAGTTTGTTGCAGGACAAATCACATCCACCTCCTTCAAAGCATGGTGTCTTTGAGCTCTGGTAAGCAACATCTCAGGAAGATGTGTTGCTTCTCCTTCCTCTGCAGTGTTCAGGTTAGGCTCAAACCAGCCCAGTTTCCTCTGTGTGGTGCTTGGCACCACACCCCTGACAGGTCCCCCTTAGCAGACATCAACCCTGATCTTCATGCCAAGCCCTCCCTGCCCTGTTTCCTGAGGGAGCACTGGTTCCTCCCTGCCATCCCCACATGAACATGGGAAGAAACAGCACTTGGCTGTGAGCCTGTGGGGACAAGGCTGGTGCTGAGCTAGGCTTTGCCCCAGAGGGTGCAAAGCAGCATTGATAAGCTCACGTGAGGGATTTTCTGGGTCCTGCACAGGAACCCTAGGCCAGAGACTCCAGACAGGTCTCTGGAGCAGCCTTGTGGCCTTGGTCATGCCATGCTGACCACAGCTGGCCATGCCCCACTGAGCGGAGGTGGCAGGAGCACCATGGAGCTCCCTCCCTCCTGGAGTGTCTGCTCACTGGAGATGTGGTTACAAGGCAGAAGGTGCTAGGGGAAAGCTGAGCTTGTCTCAGGCACTGTAGGAGACCCAGTGCTAGGCATGGCATTTGGAGACCAGGCACAGAGCTGATCCAGCTTCTCCACTCCCTCTGAGCAACCCAGAACCAAACCTAGACCTAGGGAAGGAAGGGACTGCATCTCTGGCAATTGCCAGCGGCTGCCAGGAGCTGCATGGAGTGCCATGCTGTGGAGAAGAAGAGAGACTCAGAAGTTTGCACATGTGACATGCTCACTCTGGTGGGATACTGAGAAACAAGTCCCACAGGATCCCATGCTCAGTGCCTTTCACTGCAGGCTGACCAAAAGGTCAAAATCTCAAACTTGTTGCACAGGAGGAAAAGGTGTGACAGCATGGGAGGCAGAGTCTGGGCTGGCCCCCTGAGAATGTGCTTTATTGGGATGACTTCCAAGTAATTACCTTTTTTTGGGGGGAAGGATAATTTTTTAATGCTGTTTGCTTTCTGTTTAATGCTTTGCATTGAGGAAATGCAAATTTCTAAAGAAAAGCCACTTAAAAATCAACAACACTTTGCTATTTAAGGTCATTACTGTGGTCTAAAGGAGATGATCCTGAAGCTTTCTCTTTCTTGTTCTTCCTTTCCTTCAAAGCCACAGATGCATGGCAGAGGCTCTTTTCCTACAGAGACTCACCATCACCATCCCAGCCAGTTCCAGTGAACTGTGCCTGGGACAATTCTTTGAGTTCTTTGAAGGGCCAGGTCTCCAGGGTTTGGTGTCAGCCCAAGCTGGGGGGGGCCTTGATGGCTCTCCCGAGCTCCCCTGGGGCCAGAAGCATCCTGCCATAGTGGGGACTGGGATGTGCCACTGGGAAGACGTCTGCCTGCTGCTGCACAGTAAAAGAGACCAAAGTTAGGAAATGCAACCACCCAACTTCCAGGAACAATCAAGTCATTTTAAAACCAGCACAGCTCCACCCTTCCTGGAGCAGAAAAACACCTGCGGGCAACGGGATGCCTTGGCTGATGTTGGGCTGTGATGAGGCCACAGTGGGGACAGGATGGGTGGGTGGGGAGGGAGACTTGTGGGACACAGATGAGGGATGCCAGCTGTCCATGAGCCAGCCTGGGGCTTGCCTGGCTAGGCCCACCAGGCTGAGCTCTCCACACAGCTTCACCCAGGGATTTTTTTAATCAGAATGTCTGAAAATACAAGTTTTAATCTGGACTATGCAGCAGCACAGCAGGAAAATCTCAACAGAAATCATTGGTACTTTATCTTGCATTTGTCACTTGCTGTCTATCCCCTGCAGCTGCTCGTGCCCTGCACAACCTGGACCTGGCCACCCTCCTGGGCGCGGGCGGTCTCAGGGCAGGAGGCACTGGATATGTCACTGCCCACAAGCCCAGGCTGCTCCTGTCCTGCTCCTCTCTGGGCATCCTTGTCTGCAGACAAACTCCTCCCTTTGGGGCTGAGGTACTTTTGCCTTCCCTTCCCGTTGGCCTCTGCAAGAGCAGGCTGTGGAGGGCTCCTGGGGTTCTGCTGCTAAGATTTCTCATCTCAGCATCTGTGAACACCTGCTATGGCCACGGCTCTGGAAGAGGGCTTGAGGGGCTGCAGCTGGTCCCCATGCCTCCCCTGGTCCTTCCAAGCCTAGCACTCAGCAGCTATCAGGCAGTTTTAAGTAGATTGTGGTCTTGATCTGAAGGAAAGAGATGAGAAACATTGCAGGGTGGTGTCCCCTCACACTTCGTTTCAAAGAAAGAACATCTGAACTGAAACACCAGCAAAGAGAAGTACAAAGATAAACCTCAGCCTGCATCTGTGCAGATAGCAAGGGAGCCACTGCAGAACAACAGGAACCCTCCCTCGAGTGGGTGCCTAGCTGAGGGGAGCCATGGAGCTGGGGACTCCTGGCCTGGAGTCTGGCAGCATCAACTCACAGGGGGACACAAGGCTGGGTCTGTGCCCGCCAGCAGGGCCCCATTCTGCTGAGCTGATTGCATGGAGTGGATGGCACCCAAGTGTCCCCAAGCTATGGGACTGTGCCCTGACTTGCAGTGGGATGGGAGCAGTGTTTGGGGGGTGTGGTGACTCGCCAGGAGGTAAGGAGCTCAGCAGGCTGTTGGGGGGCAGAAGTGAGAGGGTTCTGGAAGGGCAACAGCAGGGGCTGGCACAGCTCGGGGCTTTACCAGAGCTGGTGCCCCTCTCAGTGTGCTGTGAAGCTGTGGCGTGACTCACAGGTACCCAATCCCCACCACTACGGACAGGGCAAGGAACAAGGTTTTTGACTTGCTGAAACAGCTTTTGACAAAATAAATCAGCCCTGACTTTTAGCACCAGATGGGCTTGTGGAAGGGCCATTAGAGGAGTCTATGATGTTTTGCTGGTCCAGAGGACCTGGCACCCCATGAGCGAGTGTCTCGAGCTGTCCTGGAGGCTTATCTGCCTCAAGCCCTCTTGCTGTCAAAAACATTTCCTCCCACCTGCCCCACACTCCCTGCAGCTCTTCCTGACCAAGAGCTTGTTCCTTTCAGATATGCCTTTCCTGAGCCTCCTTACATGCTTCCAGCTATTTGTGAAGCTACTTAGGGCCCCTGACCTGACAAGTTTCTTTATCCTCTAATCTTTTAGGGATGCCCCACCAGGTCTGTCCTGAGCAGACACCTTAACTGGAGGCTCAGCCTGAAGCAAGAATAAAGCAGGGATGGTGTGCAAGAATCATACTGTCCCTTTGGACTCCGGTGCTGTGCCAGGAGCATCTGCCCAGCCCCTTTTGGGAGTGTGCTCTATCTGCTGCATGTGCGACCTCGCACTCATCTTCTCTGGATGGAACTGCACCCCTGGCCCAGCCTTCCTGCTGATTTCCGCTCCTTCAATCTTGGGGTCATCTGCTAACTTTATCAGCATGAGTTTCGTTCCACACTGCTGATAGAAAAGCCCAAAACACCAGCTGAAAGGGTGAATGTGGAGGATGGAACCCTCGGCTTTTGATGAGAACCACTCTTGCTTGCACATGACTTCCTGCAGCAGGAGCCTCCTTTGTATTTTCTGCCTGTCTATGCTGTGATCCAGGCTTGGATCTCTCCACCCATCAAACAGTGGATGGACTCCAAGGACAACTCCCTGCTTGCCATGCTGATGGAAGAAATCACTGCTCTTTGCTCTCAGCCTGGGGACCTCTCGATGGCTTTGTGCCAGCCTGGAGTGAGAACACAGGTGAAAGCAGAAAACAGGGCACAGCTACTGCTGTGATCCTGAATTAAAAGCTGCTCTGTCTTTCTTTTCTCTGTGCCTTTTTGCAGCTGGTTTGGGTGGGGTCCATCTTGCACAGAAATGTGGTTAATGTTGTAACTTCCCTTTTTCCCCTTTAGTAGGTAGAAGTCTCACTCGTTTTGCAGGAGGAGCCACTACCTACTCTGTGCTGGGCCTCAGACAAGCAGCTGGAGAGCACTGCTAGCTGCTGACCTCCCTCTGTCAGCAAGAGCCTGAGGCCACTCATGGCAGGTGAGTCGCCAGGGCCGGGTAGGGAGCAGCACGGTGCAAGCCTTTCTCTCCAGCCAAGTTTTGCAGAAGCAGGGAACAGGCCAGTTATAGACATGAAGGTTACAATCATGCCAGGGCTTCTGGCTTCTGGTTTCTGTGCTGTCCCTTGCACCTTCTGCAATGCCAGACGAGAGGCAGCAGCTTTGTGCCTCTGTTTCCTGTGTGTGACCTAGACAGTGGGAAGATCCTGGCCTATCTCTAGGAGGTGCTTGGAGGCCTGAGGGTGGAGGGGGCAGTGTCAGGGCACGCACAGGGCTTTGACGAGCTGGTTCCTTTGAACTAGGTGGAGCTGAGCCCTAGCTTCAGCCACACAGGTGCCTGGACTTTCTGCACTGGCATGGCAGGACTGGGGTGGATGTGTCCTGAGAGGCTGGCAGGAGCTGGGTCCACAGAGGTGAGAGCGTGGAGCTTTTTCCTGGAGAAGGGTGTATCTGGGCATGCATGGTGCACAAGGCAGTTGATGAAGAGGCAGTTGCTCTTTGCCAGGCTCAGGGGTGAATTTAATGCCACAAAAGCCAAAGCACTTAGTGTCTCAGGCTGTCTGGGTGCTTTTACTAGCATCTGGCTTTGTTCAAACCAACAGACCCTACCCATCAAGGTGGGAGGTGTTACCCTGGTCAACCCAACCCGCCCTGACTCCGAGAGGGGTCTGACACATTATTTCACTTGGGCCCCACCTTCACAACCACAGCAAAGCTGAGATTAGCCAGACCCTTACTGAGAAATGATAGCTGCTAGAAATTATGTCAATACTCTAGCTCACAACAGGAAACTTTATTAAACAACAGGAAGCCCATGCTCATGTGTGGACTTACAAAACACCTCACCCTCCTCTCCCCTTGTTCTTTCAGTGCCGCGGGGCTGGCAGACAGGGCTCTGACTCTCATCTGCACGCTGGCATCAGAGCCAGACTTGTGTGGCAGAGTCTCACAGCTATCTCCAGCCCTCAAAGAGAGGGTCTGCTTTGCTCCAAAACCCACCTCAACGCTTGCTCCATTGTGCGGCTGCTCCTGGCTGTTTACCTAGGCTCAAATGATGGATGGTCCACAGCTCAGCTGGCTGGTGAATCACTCCCTTCCCCTTGCACTGGCCTCTGCTCAGTATCCTGAGCTCAGACTTGACCTGCTCGACAGGAGAAGTTCCTGCCTGCAGCTGGCTGCCATGGGGAATGTGAACATCATCCTGCAGCACTACAACTTCACAGGCAAGCTGAACAACCGTCAGTCTGGGGATGAGGGAATGGGTCTCATCCGCACAACCTTTGCCATCATCAGCTGCATCATCATCCTGGAGAACCTGCTTGTGCTGCTGGCCATTCTCCGGTGCCTGCGAGCCCGCCGCTGGGTCTACTCCTGCATTGCCAGCATCACCGTCAGCGACCTGCTTGCAGGAGTTGCCTACCTTTCCAATCTCTGCCTCTCGGGCAGGAAGACCTTCCAGCTTTCGTCTCAGCTCTGGTTCCTGCGTGAAGGCATCCTCTTCATTGCGCTGGCTGCCTCCACCTTCAGCTTGCTTGTGACTGCCATTGAGCGCTACAGTGCCATGGTAAGGCCAATTGCTGAGAATGAAGCCAGCAAGACCTTGCGCTTACGCAGCCTGATCATTTCCTGCTGGCTGCTGGCCTTCATCATCGGACTGCTGCCACTGCTGGGCTGGAACTGCCTGTGTGACTTCAATGCCTGCTCTGTCCTCCTGCCTCTTTACTCCAAGAACTACATCCTTTTCTCTGTAGTCATGTTCAGCATCATCCTCCTGGGGATCATTGGCCTCTACATCTCCATCTTCCAGCTGGTCCAGGCCAGTTCTAAGCAAACCAGTTCTCGGCACGGCCGCAAGCGATCTCTCCGCTTGCTCAAAACTGTGCTGATAATCTTAGGTGCCTTCATCATTTGCTGGAGCCCCCTCTTTGTCCTGTTGCTCTTTGATGTCTTCTGTGAGACCCAGACCTGCACACACCTCCACAGCCTGGACTGGACCTTGGCTCTGGCCATGCTTAACTCAGGCATTAACCCCATCATTTACTCTCTCCGGAGCGTGGAGGTGCGCCGGGCTGTGGGAAGCCTGCTGTGTTGCTGCTGTGTCAGGGTTGGGCTTTGCAAGCCTGGCAACTGCTTAGTGATCACAGACATCAACTCTGGCTCGTCCACAGAGAGCTCCCTGCGCTACCGGGAGAGCTTCCGCAGCTCTGTGGCACTGAACGCCCGGCCCAGAGCACCTCTCTCCAGCAACTCCAGCATGATGAGCAATCTCCCTAGCTTCTGAGAGATTCCTGACGGCCCACCAGGACCTCAGGCTGCTGTCCCTGGCCTGGCAGGACTGTAGCCTACATGCAGCTCAGGCTGACCAGGTGCAGCCCCACCCCAGTTGTTAACTGTGGCCAGGCTTTCCAGTCCCTTCAGACTGGGATGTGGGTGCAGCACCGGGATAGGCATTGCTCTTAGGATAGGAGCGAAGGATATGGGCACGGTTTGGGATTGATGCTCTATGGAGGCAGAGGCTGTGCCTAGGCTATAAGTGGACCTTGCTTTATGTGTGGATGTATATAGATGCTATATCTGTCCAGATGAGGGTACCTTGCCCCAAGGCACAGTGGCACATAGGATGAATATCCCCAACTAGACTGTTCCCCAATCCCTTGGAGGCAACGTTTGAGTCTTCTCCTGCAGTTTACAGCCTTGTGGAACTGCTATGATGGGCACAGCTGCTGGGAGAGGATGCAAGTTTGATGTCTTGCTAGGGAGTCAAGAACAACTGGGTCTGCAAGTGCAAGTGTGTGCAGTTGTGGGACAGCTCAGAGGCTCCTGGCTAGGTGCTTCCCTGTAAGTGCAGCACAAACCAGCCACAGAACAGCAGAGGCCTGCAGCAACAGCCCAGTCCCTCACCAACTGTGCTTGCAAATGCTGTGGCAGTCCTTGCAGCCTGACAGCAAGAAGTAAGAGCTCTGTCATGTCCCTGGGCATGGGACTGTGCCTGCAGTGACAGCCCTGGCACCACCACGGGCAGAAAGAGGTACCCACAGTGACTCGAGCACATTTTCCATGGGTGTAGCTCTGCTGCATGAGGCTGATGGTGGAACTGCTCCCAGGCCAAGGCTGGCTATGGACATCAGAGGCTTCTGCAGAGCGTGGAGACCTTTGTAGCAGGGGTCAAGCAGCACTACCAGCCCTTGAGGAGCCAACAGGACATGCAGAATGCCCACAGCACAGGGAAAGGGAGGCAAGTGGCACAATGATGCCCATGTACCAGGCTTCAACCTTGGTACTGAGAGGACTGTTCTGTGCTATGGAAAGTGGCTGGCTACAATAGTCCCATTCCAGCCTGGTTCTGACAGACACCCAGAAGGCACTGCCAGCTTGCACCTCAGATTCCTGCTCTTCTATTCCCTAACCAAGTGAAAAATCAGAGCAGCGCCCAAATGCCTCCTCTCACCACACAAGGAGGCCAAAGCTACCCAAGCACTGGGGAGAAGCTCCTGATGACATAAAACCTGCTGGCTCAGCCCCTCAGCAGGAGGGCTGAGCTTCCAGCCCCTTTGTTTTGCAATAAATCCAGATGATAAGAAAACCTCTGTTTAACTTGCTATGTTTTGGTATGAGATACAGATTCAATAGGCAGACTGGTCACCTCAGGTGGAATAAGGAATTCTCCACATAAGTGGCTAAGGAATTGGTTGGATGGTCACATCCAGACGGCAGTGGTCAATGGCTTGATGTCCCGATGGAGATCAGTGACAAGTGGTGTCCCACAGGGGTCCACACTGGGACCAGTGTTGTTTGATATCTTCATCAATGATGCAGTGGGACTGAGTGCACCCTCAGCCAGTTTGCAGATGACATCAAGCTGAGCGGTGCAGTTGACATCTTGGAGGGACAGGATCCATCCCAAGGGACCTAGACAAGCTTGAGAAGTGGGCCGGTGCAAACCTCATGAGGTTTGACAAGGCCAAGTGCAAGGGCCTGCACCAGGGTCAGGACAACTAAAAAGGGGAGATTTAGACCAAAGATAAGGACAATTTTTTATGCTGAGGGTGGTGAAACAGTTGCACAGGTTGCCCAGAAAGGCTGTAGCGGCACCACCCCTGGAACCGTTCCGGGTCAGGTTGGGTTCTGGGGCTCTGAGCGACTTGCTGTAGCTGGAGATGTCCCTGCCCAGTGCAGGGCCTGAAGGTGGTGACCTTTAATGCTCCCTTCCCACCAAAACCGCTCTGTGATTTTACGATTCTCTCTTCCTGCGGGCCCGGTACCCAGTGGCTGGCCCCGTAGGCCAGTGGCCTCTGCGTATGCTCTGTGCCGCTAGGCCCAGGGCCGCCGGAGCCCGCAGTCCCGTTCCCGGGCCAGCGGGATCGCCCCACTGCCGGGACCGGCAGGAGCCCCTGGTACCGTTCAGCTCCCGGGGCGCACAGCCGGGGGAACAGCACGGCCCGGTGAGGTCCTGCGCTGTGAGCCGCCGCTGTTGGGCTCCGCAGGTGACACGGCTCCGCCGATTCCGTTCTCCATTCCCCGTTCCCGGTCAGGGCCGGGCGGGAGCAGCCCCGGAGAGAGCCCCCACGCGACCGCTAGGGAGCACTGGCGGCGGCAGCTGGTGCGCGTACTGCTGCGGAGCACCCCCTGCAGGCCAGGCAGGGCGGCGACGGCGCCGCAGTGGTTGCCGCGACTACGGCTCCCAGCACCCCTTGCGGCGGCGAGCGAAATACAGCTCCCGGCAGCCCGCGTGCCGTGCCGTGCCGTGCCGTGCCGTGCCGTGCCGGTGGAGCAGGCCGCAACGGCGGGGCTGGGGCCGCCGCTATGTTGGAGGAGGCGGGTGAGGTGTTGGAGTCGGTGCTGAAGGCTTCATGCCTTCCGCTCAGCTTCCTGCTCTTCGTGCCCGCCGTGCTCCTGCTCCTGGGCCCGCCGCCCGCCGCCGAGGCTGCCCACGAGTTCACGGTCTACCGCATGCAGCAGTACGAGCTGGGCGGGCAGCCCTACGGTGAGAAACTGCACGGCTCGGCCGGGCTCTGTTCGGCCGCCGGCCTGCGCTAAGCCTCCGTCTTGCAGGAGGGCGAATCGCGGTAGCGGCTCCCTTGAGGGTCGATGAGGCCCCGGGAAGAGCCCCGATCCCGAGGAGGAGCCTGAGGTAGGCCGCGAAGCCCCAGGCGGCCCGGGGAGGGCAACCCAGTCCCGAGGAAGTTGCCGAAGAGCTCGGAGGTCTCTGGGAGGCTGCCGCCGGGCCTGGGTCTGGGCCTAGATCCGCGGCAGGCCGCAGGTCATTTCAGGCAGAGTTTTACTGCCCAGTGCCAGCACGAGCAGAAGGGTGCCAAAAGCACCCACACGGTGACCTGTTCGTGGCCAAGAATCCTAATGTCTTCTTGCAGGCTCCTGTCTGTTGGCAGAACTCCCTGTGTTTTGGGTAGTTCATCTGCGGCCCTCTTTCATACTAGTGGACTTGGTCATCGAGTTCAGTTTTGTTCTCTTGTGTTTGGCTTCTCTGTTGAAGGGTTGGTTCTTCTTTGCTCTTCAGTCTTGTTTTCAGTCTCAGTTAGTGGTGTCGCTCCAGTGACTCCTCATTTGAGAGTCCTTTCTTTTATGGTTCTTCTGTTATCTTACATTGACCTTTTCCTCTGTTCTGTTGCTTCTAGGTTGCTGATTGTGCAACATCTTTCTTTGAATCAGAAACACAACCTATTTGAATCATTGAAGTGTTGTAGCCATCAGCCTCCACTTCCCTGTATTCACCCAGAATCAAGTATTGTTTCTGAGTCTTCTGTACATATTTTATTCCAAATCAGGGCATGTGTTCTGTCTGTGATTGACTCTTCCAAAAAGACCAAACAGAGATTGCTGCTGAGCTTTTTCTTGCAGAGGCAAGAAGAGGTTTTCTCAATGTCAGTCATAGAGCAACTTAAGAACAAACTTGGATTTATTCTAATACTGTTAGAGTTCTTTAGGTTATAGATGAATGATTATTAAACAGTTTTCTGTAGAGAAACAACAGAAATCATTTTGTCTTGCTGTGCTCTCAGAAAATACTTGTGTGTCTGCTCTGCTTAAGTGTCAGAGGGTTGTGCTGGAAGCAGAACTCCGAATCCATATTTTGCTGTGTTTATACATCATTGTTTGGGCAGTGATAGAGAGATTATCCTGACAGATTCTTTTTCTCTGATGAGGATGGAGGCTGCTGTTAATGTTTGTTTGTTCTGCCGTGCAGGGGCTCTCCGTGGAGTATTTAGATCGTGCCTAACTATGATTTTGGATATGTGGCCCTCACTGGCACAATGCAGTGGAAATACAGACTCTTCTTGTACAGATGGTTTGACCTTTGATGAGACCAAACCAATGTTAGAGTTTACGTTAAGCCAGGTTTAAATCTAACCTTCAGCGACGCTCCTGTCTGTCATAGGCTGAGAGGCCTTCTGGAGCACCTTGCCCCTTCACTGGCTGCAGGGGGATCCAGTTGGGATGCAGTCTTCAGTGTAGGTACCAGAGTTGTTGAAGAAGAAACTGAATTTAGAACATTACAAGTTGTGAAGCGGATTTGAACATCTCTGTTTATACGAGAGGTCCTTGTGGTCATCACTGAGAGAGTGCTGGAGCTGCTGGCAAGCCTCCAGTCTGTTGTCCTCCCAGAGGACTTCATTTTCGTGTGGATGACTTGATATGCTGGAACTAAGAGTAGGAGAGAGTGAGCAGTTGGAAGCAGCATGCTCATTTGTGAGATGTCCCAGTGGGTGAGCTGGAACAGCCCTTGGGATGGCTGTGGGGCAGCCTTCTGTGCTTCCACAAAGTGGTTATGCATAGCTTCCTTGCATCATCTGCCTGCAGACACAGCCCTGCAGCTGGAGGATGCAGGGGGCTGCACAGGAAGAGGCCAGGCTTTCTGCAGGTGTGTTGCTGTCTGCAGGTGCTAGGTGCAGGTAAGTGAACAGGTAGCCTGAGTGGTTGTGGGGAGCAAGACTGGAAGGTGGTCGAGGCTATGTAGTGTTGCAGTAGGGGAGCCCTGGCAGGACATGGGTGCACAGATGTCGCTCTGATGGATGCAAGGAAAAATCACAGATCTCTGTTCCTGTTTGGATGCGAGGGAAGAGACAAACTTAGCTTTCTGCAGGTCCTGGCTGCTCTGAAGTTCATCAGACTGTCACCAAAACTATTCTGAGAAGGAGCTGGGCTCAAACCAAGGGGCTGTGATGAAGTCACACAGTAAACCTCTCGCTGTTGTCTCCTCACAGGCACCAGGAGCGCAGTGCTCAACACAGAAGCCCGCACTGTAGAAGCAGAAGTCCTGAGCCGCCGCTGCGTCATGATGCGGCTGGTGGATTTCTCCTATGAGCAGTACCAGAAGGCTCTCCACCAGTCAGCTGGTGCTGTGGTGATCATCTTGCCACGATCTATCTCTTCTGTCCCACAGGATGTTGTAAGGGTAAAAAGCCAGTTACCTTCCTGGTCTGATGGGAGATACGTTTGAGAGGGAGAGGGGCTTGGGTTGATGCAGGACTGGAAGCTCCTGTTGGCACGCACAACAAATCATCTTCTTTGCCCTCTTGTATGTTTAGCAAATGCTAATTTTGTGTCTCATATAAATCCTCAGCAATTCATGGAGATAGAGCCAGAAATGCTTGCTATGGAAACCATTGTGCCAGTCTACTTTGCAGTGGAAGATGAGGAGCTGCTGTCTATCTATGAGCAGACACGGGCTGCTTCTGCGTCGCAGGGGTCTGCCTCGGCTGCAGAAGGTGAGTTCTAACAAGTTGGGGGAAAGGTTTAGAGGAGGACAGGCCTGATCCCATTTCTGGGAGCAGTCTGCTCTGTCATATGCACCGTGAGCCAGTGTTATGCTGCCTTCATGTTTATTCTGTCTTTGTTAAAGTGCTTTGAGATTTAGCGGAAGAAAAACACAGTGTGAGAGAGTAACTTGACTGTGGTTGGAAGTGCAGTTGCATGGAGTTGGGTTCTCAGCTTCACACTGTTGCAAGTAAGACAGAAAGCAAAACTCAGGTTAAAAACAACATTGAAGATAGTGACTGTTGTGTGTTGGTAGAGAAGCTGAAGCTTTTTGTCTGACTACAAGTCTGTTCAGTGCTTCCATGTATTTCCCTATAAATAACTTTGATGTCTTGCTGGCCTGCTGCTCATGATTAACTTCAGGACTACTGGAGAAAAGGTTTTGGTTTAGCAAGCCCAACATATTGGATTTTCAGGACAGAATAAAAATGCATGGTCAGCAGGATTCTGTGTCAATGCATAAACACAAGCAACAAGTGGGAGGGCTTAAGTGGTTTAAAACTGGTCTCTTCAGAGCTCAGTTAGCAAGGGAGACAAAGGGATGAAACTTCCCCAGCTACACTTCTTTCTTTTTGTTCTAGTTCTCCTGCACACAGCAACTGCCAATGGCTTCCAGATGGTGACCAGTGGAGCTCAAAGCAAAGCTGTCAGTGACTGGCTCATACCCAGTGTGGAGGTGAGTTGTGTATGGATTCAAACTGGCAACACTGGGATGCCTTCCCTTATTGGGACTTCATCAGATATTTGGACTGAGAGGAAGGCAGGGGAGTCTCAGCTAGGTAAGTATCTGAAGTCCTCAGAACTGAGAGCAGTGCGGGCTCAGTAGGTGTGTAGAAGTCAAACTGTCTCTCTACAGGCATGTGAGAGGTGGTGCTGAGTGACACTGATCTCTTTCCTCTGCAGGGAAGGTTAACGGGTCTGGGTGGGGAAGACCTGCCCACTGTTGTGATAGTTGCCCACTATGACTCTTTTGGAGTGGCTCCAGTGAGTATTCCTGTCTTTTTTTTTCCCAGGTGACCTCTGCCCCTATGTTTTGTCTTGGTCTTAAATTCATGGGGCAGTTTTAAGTGGAGCGTGGTGGTGTGCTATCTTGAAGGCTGTTCTGGTATGTGAGAATAGGTGTAGAGTTGTCACCTTGTCCCTGTCCCACTTCATCCTGCAGTGGCTGTCACATGGTGCTGACTCCAATGGCAGTGGCATCTCAGTGCTACTGGAACTAGCCAGGCTGTTTTCCCGACTCTACACCTACAGACGCACCCATGCTGGGTAAGGATCCGTCCCAGTCTTGACTGAGTGTGTGTAGCTGAGCTCACATAAATGGAGCTTTTGCCCCAGACCTGCAGAGTGTTGCAAGCAGTCCTTTGCTTCCTTTGCTCTGTTTTTTTCCCCTCTGAGTGCAGCTGCTGTTAATGGACTAACTCTTTGCTTTGGTTTCTTTGCTGTATGTAGCTCTGCTCAAGCTTGGGGCAAGTGGAAGAAGTAATGTGGGAAGTAGATTCCTTCCTCAGGCACTGGGAACTCCTCCCTTTTGCCCTGTCCTGCCATTTCCATGTGGCATGTAAGAGGTGTTAGTTAATGGAGAGTTTGCCTTGAACCTCAGGTGATGGCTGTTGTAATTTCACCCCATCTCCAAGGCTGGCTAAAGGAGTTCGGTGGCCACAGAATGCAATATGCTAAGGCTTTCCTGTCTTCTTTGATGGGCAGGTATAACTTGCTGTTCTTTGCATCTGGAGGTGGCAAGTTTAATTATCAAGGAACCAAGCGGTGGCTGGAAGACAATTTGGACCACACTGGTGAGTAAGGGGCTGGCATTCCAGTGTGTTCCGTGGCAAGGCCTCCCTTAATATGGTTGTGTTAAATGTCTGGCATGTCAGCCCTCCTGCGGGAATCTCCCATCTGTGGGCCTTGCTTTTTCTGGGATGGAAAGCTCAGCACCAAACGTAGCAATAAAAGTTTGGCTTGGATTTTTCTGTTGCAGATTCCAGCCTGCTGCAGGACAACGTAGCGTTTGTTCTCTGCCTTGATACTCTGGGCCGAGGCAATAGCCTTCATCTCCATGTCTCAAAGCCTCCCAAGGAAGGGACCTTGCAGCATGTGTTCCTGAAAGAACTGGAGATGGTAATGAAAAGCATTTTAGATAGGTGGCAAGTTGGGACTTACTATGTGGAGTTGCAGCTCTCTGAGAGAGGGAGGGAGTGTGCCACTGAAATATCTTGTGTGTTGTTTATGGTCACTTGATCTGAAGTGCAGAGAAATCCTCATGTCACAGTCCCAGATGAAGCACACTAGGTCTGCTGCATTTTCCACTGCACTTCCTTATGGCTTGTTGCTTGCAAAAGCCATGCTGTAGTGGCATTAAAACATCTTTTTTGACATTAAACCAGCTTTTCATGACGGTCCCTGCCCCTTACAGGTGGAGGTGTATTTACCTTCTGGAACACAAAACCCATGAGTCTAGGTAGATGGGACTATGCACTGGGCAGTGTGGCACCCTCAGTGGCTTACCCTTTCCCTCAGGTTGTTGCCAGCCAGTTTCCAGAGGTGAAGTTTTCCATGGTGCACAAGAAGATAAACTTGGCCGAGGACATGCTGGCCTGGGAGCACGAGCGCTTTGCAATCCGGCGCTTGCCAGCCTTCACCATCTCCCACCTGGAGAGCCACCGGGACAGCCTGCGCAGCAGCATCATGGACAGGAGGTCAGGGGCCTTGGGAAGGCTGTAGCTGAAATCCAGGCTGTAAATTCACACTGACCTAATGACTCCAAGTGCTGTTTGAATGGTCAGAGGGTGGCTGGAAGAATAGTGGGAGCTGTGCTCTGGGTTCAGTCTCCTGCTTGGTGCAGTGAAAAAGGATGGTTTCTAGAGGAAGCTGATGCCATTGACAAGTCCTTAATCCCCTCTTTTGCTTTAGGGCACGAATAGACACTAAGGCACTAACCAGGAATACCAGGATCATTGCCGAGGCTTTGACAAGAGTCATCTACAACCTAACAGATAAGGTAGGAGCAGTACTAGCCAGATCTGTCCTGTCCAACACAGCTTGCTCTCACCAATAGCCTGGTTTTTGTTTTGCTCTGTTTTCCCTTGCAGGGAGCCCCTGCTGATCTGCAGATCTTTACGGATCAGATGGTGAGCACGCTGCATTTTTGTAACCTGTGGGAAGGAGGAATCAGAAGTCTGGGCCAGAGGTCTGGTCTCAGTATAGGTGTGCTTGACTCCCTTTCTTTGGTGGTATTTTTCTGCAGCAGATCCAGCAGGAGCAACTAGAATCAGTGATGGACTGGCTGAGCAGCCAACCCAGAGCTGCCCAGCTGATTGATAAAGACAGCACCTTCCTCAACACCTTAGAGTATTACATGGGTCGTTACCTGAAGGATGTCAAGCAGCATCATGTAAAGGCAGACAAACGGTAAGAGAAGAGCTGAAAGGGAATCCTGCTCTGGCAGGGGGTTGGGCTGGATGATCTTTCAAGGTCTCTTACAGCTCCTAACATTCTGTGAGGGCGTGTGAATTGGCTTCCCCCTCCAGAGAATTTTGTCTCTGAGCTGCAGCTTTTCTGGCTTCTTGGCATGTGGCTGGAAATGATTGCTGTCTTCTGGTCTCCAGTCAGTTTTGGTTCATGCTCTCTGTTCTCCAGGAGGAAGCTCTGTATTGTTCCTCACAGCACAGTAGCAAGTCCCAGCAGCTCCCTCTGCCTGGAGAGCTTGTTTTTTCACTGTTTTGGCTCCACCCTTCCCACTCTGAGTGCTGCTTCCTCTGAAGGCAGGCAAAGGCTATGGTCCCCTAGAAAGCTTTCCTTAATCGTGAAAAGGCAACTTCCATCCCCCCTAACCTGCTTGGGGGGAAGCAGCTCAATGAACCCAGTGAGGTGTCTTGCAGATGCCTCTTCAGAGACAGCTCAGCAGCGTGTCTTCTGGTTGTATACTTAGGCTTCTGATCATAGGGAAAGACAGACTTGACAACTCAGACCAGTTTGGAGCTGGTATGCAGGGTGGGATGCTGAGCTGCCTCAGGTTGTATGAAGCCCTTGGGAGCAGAGGTCTGAGCTGTCCTTAACTGCAGGGTCAGGGAGTGTAAAACCACCTAAGGGTGTTGTCTTTTCACAGGGACCCGGAGTTTGTTTTCTATGATCAACTGAAACAGGTGATGAATGCCTACAGGTATGGAATTCTCTTGGGCACGTTGGGCTCTTGCCTCACCCTGTGGCAGCACCTGCAGCAGCAGTGCCATGTGTTCATTCCTTCCTGCAGGGTCAAGCCAGCGATCTTTGACCTGCTTCTGGCTGTCTGCATCGCCGCCTACCTCGGCATCGCCTATGTCGCAGTGCAGGTAAGAGAAGAGGGCAGGGTGCAGGTGTCTTGTTTTCCTCATAAGTCACATTAGCTGCAGTAACCGATGCTCATGCAGTCCCAGTGCCAAAGCAGGAACTTTGGAACCCCACTCTAAAAGCAGTAATCCAAAATGGCTGGCTGTTTTGATGTGAGTATCTCAACTGGCTGTGCTGAAGGCAGTCTCTTGTCAGTCCAGTGCAAAACTGTTTCGTAGAGCTCCTTTCCTTGCTCAAGGGCATGCACAGCTCCCTTGTTAGCTGGTTTGGCTGCCTAACAGCTTCAGACCAAAACCTCTCAAGATAACTAAGATCTGCTGTCATCTGCAGGGCTTGCAGTTTGTTAGCTGGTTGTAAGCATTAGGAGACCTTGCCAGTGTCTGGACTGGGAATGCAGTTTAGAAATATACCTTCAAGGTTTCAGGTTTTATTTTTATCCACCTCCCCCACAGGAACTATAAGCAGGTCCTGTGCCCATAGTCCTGGAGATGTGATACTCCATGCCTTGGCCAACCAGCTTGAATGTAGTGGTTTTGTTAAGTGTTAACAAAGCCACTGTGAGCTCAGCTTCTGATTCTGGCTGGGTTCTCTGAAGAACACGAGTGAAGAGGAAGCATTTTAGGTCAATCTGATTTTGATCTCTTCATGTTATTTGTGTTTATTATTTGTTTGGGGAAATAACAAGCATTTAAAGATCTGGTGTAACGACATAAACAGGAGAGAAAACATATACTTTGATTTCTGTCAGCTCTCTTCATTTTACTTGCTATTGCAAACAACTTGAAGCCTGGATCTTGTCAGATCTGTCAGATATCTGAGGTAGCTGTTACTGAATCAAAATGCAATTAATTGGAGCAGAATCAAAAGAGGAATTAAGTGAATATCTAAGTCACTGGTGAAAGAGAAGATCCAGTTTAAAGAACTGTGAACTGCTGGGAATCTGTGTTTGCCAGGTTCATTCTGACATTCCTGAAACTGCTAGCAGCAGTGTTTCTGTAGTGACCAGTATCATCCATGTGTTGAAATCTGAAGTTTTCTTCTGCCCTTCAGAACAGAACTGCACCGGAAAATGTAGTGTCTTTGATGGGGGTGATACAGGCCTGCACAAATGCTTCTGTAAGCCTTCACTTTCTGTACAACTCCAAGCAACTGGCTTCATTGTAATAATTCCTCCTGGTTTCACCAAGTCCCCCTCTGTCTTCAGGGTGGGAGCAGGAGTGGATGATCCAAACAAGGTGTTGCATTTGCACATTGCCATTATTGTGAGCCTTCAAGTAAGCTTTGTCTGTAGAAGAACACAGTCATTTTATTAGAGTTTATAAGGACACATGGTTACTTACCTTCCTTCTCTTTCCAGCACTTTGGTCTCCTTTACAAGATGATACAGAGACTATCCCTTAAAACCAAGCAGCAGTGAGATGAGTCATTGCCCATGCAGCAGCACTGAGCCATCGGTGAGCCCGTCGGGAGCCTTCTGCCTTCCACTGAACCCTGCTGTTTCTCTTCCTCTGTTGCTACTCTGTAGAGGGGAGGAAGGCAGAAAGAAAATGAAATCTTAACTCTTGTGCACCTTTAAGTGCTTTTCTTCACCTCCTTCCCCTGACTTGTGCCATGTCTGCTTTCCTTTGCTTTTGACGAGGCTCGGAGGCTTCAGTTCCTGCAAGTTGTTCAGATGCTGAAGGGCTGATTCTGAGCAGCTTCTGCAGGTGTAAAACCAAGCCCAGCACCTTTGTGGGCACGTGTACCATACAGCCAACCTGGAAACTGAAAGTAGAGAGTAGAGTGACTTGTTCTCTCTGCCCAGACAGCAAGGGCTCACAGCACTTTTTAAAAGAAAAAAGTGCACATGCAAATTAAAGAGAATTCTCCTGGCATGCTCCATGGCAGCTCTTCCTTGAGTTCACTGCATAGCTTTAGGAGGGTGTGCTGAGAGGCAGTGCCTGCCGCAAGCATCTTCTTCCATTTTGGTTAGACTCTGCAATAACTCATTCCCTTTTAGGAGGTGCACTGGAAATGATCTTGTCTGTTGTTGACAGAATGGGGAAGGATTGTTAAAATGGGTTCCTTGTGTTAGGGTTCTTACCAGGACAAGTTCTCTCTGGTCTCTGTTGAACAGAGGATGCATTTGGCTGTGTACTTGATTTCTCATAGAGTTTGTGATCCTTGGAACAGTTCACAGCTGCCACCACTCAGTGCTGAAGTCTTGCTTGGATTTTAAGGGGTGTTCTGCAGGCCCAGCTGCTGCAGGATTGTGTTCTGTGCTGTTCCATGTGTTTTAACAAGCTGGTTGTGTTAATAGCAAGAGCAGCCCAGCTCCAGCTGGGCTCTGGTCTATAATCCCTTCAATCTTCATTCCTTGGTTTTAACTTCCAGATGGGTTCTGGATTTTGGGATGTTTTCCCATGTTCAACTGCATCTCAGGGTCCCATTGCACGTTTTTCAACTCTGTCTGGATCACTGTTCCTGGCCTGCACGTATGAGCAAGTTCCCACAGTGCTTGTTGCTGTCCTTTCATGTGCTGCCCCCAGAATGTATGAAGGGAGGTAGGTCACTTAGCCATTAAAAAGCAGAACAAAAGAAAAAACGGAGTTTTTTGAATGTCATTTTAAACATGGCTGTTTCTGTAACCCCACTGAAGAGAGTGTGTCTTGGAACATGTTCTCTCTCTTACTTCCATCCTTCAGCAAACCTTGTCTTCAGTTTGCTGATGCTTTTATATGGAGAGAGCTGTGTAGTTACCCAAAATAGTTGCCAGTGCTGTGCAAAGATCAAGAGAGACAGGTAACCAGCTGCTCAAGCACTGGCAGCATCTTAAGTTGAAGTCTTTCCTGAATTCCACCATCCAAGGTAAGCAGGATACTTGTCACCACTTTCTGGTGAGAGCTGAGTGCCCTTTCTGGGCAGGGCTGCACTTTGTTTACCCTCAAGTTCTTTTGGAAAATAGACCAGGACACTGACTGCAAGTCCTAGGCTAGTTGCATTTCTAGGAGTTGTCCTAACTGCGTCCTGCTGTGCTGCCACTCGAGAGTGTTTGAGTCCTTTCTGGAGTTTGCTCTGTGCACATGAGGTCTCCTCACAGGCACAGTGACTACCTGGTTTAGAAAAATGGCTCCTTGTACTTAAAGTAGCCTCTTTTACAGAGGCTGAAAAGCTGCTGTGTGCTTTTGGGGTGGCCAGTCACTGTCCTTGTCCTGTGGATGAGGACCAAAGCACTTGATTTATTTCCATCTGTCTTTGTTTCACCTTTTGGAGAACCCCTGTCCCCTGATGGGTGCTTTTGGCTACTTGAAACGTGTATCAGCTTGTTCTTTAAAGGGTCCTTTCCAGGAGAGCCTGCTGATGGCAGTGACTGGGTGTGATAGCAGCAGGTGGTGTGGTACCAAGCACTCTTGGAAATATCAGCCCTTCAGGGAAACTTGCCTTTTGCTGGTCTTTTGAGTGCTTACTTAGAATAGGTCTGCATGCATGAGGTGCTCGTGACACTCCTCTGCCAAATGCTTTTGTCGTGGCTTCAGGAAAGGCTGAGTGGCTGGAAGAGGAGCATGGATTGTTTCCCACTGGCTTTTATGCTCTGCCCTTAGAGAATACCTGTGGTGTGCTCTGGGAGGGTACAGCATGCACTGAACTGTGTAGGTTCAGAACATGCATGGTGCAGTGGCTATCTGAAGAACTTCTCTGTAGGTTCTGAATATCTGGAATTATTTTGGGGCCTCCAGCTGCATGATGTCTTTCTAGTGTGTTGCACTTGGAGAGGGACTGCTCCCTGCAATCCAGCAGATTACTTGACCAGGCTCAGTGAAACTGTTACTTCACTGAGAAAAAGGAAAAAAAAAGAATAAAAAAACTAACCCCAACCCAACCCCCAAACTATTAGCAATCTTGCTGTAGCTCAGCTTGATGCATGTAAAATTTGCAAGTAGTGGACACTAAAGAGCAGGCTCAGAGCATTCTTCCTTGTGATGGAGACTGCCAGCCTCTGGTCTTCCAGCCAAGAAGCTCAAAGTTCAGAGCAACGAGAACTTCCACTGAGGCAACCCAGGGTGGTTGCAGCTGCATCCCTGATACAACTGTCTGTTGAGGGAAACCCTTCAGCTCCCTGTGGTCCCAACAACAGCACTGCTAACATTCCTGATGCTGTGCCATAAGGCAGTGGCAGCTGTCTGAAGGAAAGGTGGCTAGAGGTAAATGGGGTGAGTTCATAAACCTGAAGGGCAGCTGGGATTGCTCTCTCCCACATGAGGGGTGGTTGGTTGGATGTGTTCTGTGCATCTCTAGCTGGCTGCTGTCAAAGGTAGTTTTTACTATGGTAAGGGTTTATGCTTTTGATCAAAGTGCATGTGCACTGAAACATTATACACTCAAACCTGAGGCAGTCAAATTCCAAGGCTGGAGCAGTGCCCAGCCAGGGAGTGAACTTAGTTCCCACATTGCTGCTTCCTTTGGGGAGCTGACAGGGAGGTTTGTAAATAGACCCTGCTATTCTGCTGGGTTTTGAGAAGACAAGAAGGGTGCTGATCCCTGCTGCAGCATATCTGCTCAGTTCTGTTTCCAGCATGACACACCAGGGCAGAAATCCAGCTGCTGGTCTGGTAAAATAGAAGTTCTCAAAACATCGCAGAAGAGCTCTGTGTAGCTGATGCTTGTTGCCTCTCCTTTTACCTATCCTTTTTATCAGGAGTTGGCCTTGCCTGGAAGGAAGCAGCATGGAAAGCATATGTCCACATACACAAGTGACTAGCAGTTGATGCTTTTAGCCATTAACCAATTTTCTTTGCTATCTCTCTGGCTTTAGCTGCTGTCCTGGTGCTTTCAAAGTCTGCAGCTCACAAAAATCTGCTTTTCCAGCACGGTTTAAGCACTGAAGCAGTTCATTCCTTCTGTCTGCTCCCACCCACAGAGGCACTAATGGGGATCACATGCAAGTAGGTTGCACTATTGTAGTTGATCTCCCAAATGAGAGAGGTGGTTCATTGCTATCACATAAGTACTACTGTGCAACATGAACTCCACCTTTGTATGCAGTGCGAAGAGGAAAGATCCTGAAGCCATAATGGAAGTAGGCAGCCTGCTGTTTGTGGCTGGAGGGGTAACCACAGTCTATGTAGACATTAAAAACCTCAGACATGCAAAATTGTGGGGCTTGGTTTTGGGGTGTGTGTGTTTGTTTTAAATCATGTGGTCTCAGGTTGTTCTAGCACAAGCCAAAACACCAAGCTTCTCCTGCACCTTGTGGTCAAGCTGGGTTTTATGTTTAAGAGCCATTCAGTCGTGACTTACAAAATGAGTGGGGTGCTGCTCCATGGCTCAGTAAATCGGGCCTCTGGGTACTAAAGTGGGGGCTCCTGCTTGTTCCTTGGATCTGTTTAGTTTCCATTTGTAGTTACTGGATAGCAAAACTTCAAGGTTATCATCTGGAGTGCTTGCAGCTCAGGAAAACGAGCTAATTTATCTAGCAATGTTAACTCAATTATTTATCTCTTGTGTGTCCTAAAGATCAAATGTATATTGAGGTGAATATTTAAAAGCTGATAGAAAATTCAATGCAGTTGATTTACGTTTTTTTCTGACTATAAATGTAATAATATTGAAGTATTTTAACATCTTTTCCTTGTTTGTTTGTCCCTTTTTCCATTGGAAAAATAAACTGAGTAGGTTTGATGAACAGGTTTGTTGGAAAACTGTTTGTGCTGGAAGCACAAAACCCTGGAATCTCCCTGCGTTATTTGAAGAAATAGACCCTCTGTAAAAAGGGGGAAAGTGAGTGTGTTTGAGAGCTTACATCATCCCTTACATAGTCAAAAGTGAAACAGTGTGACAGAAAACATTTACAGACCCTGAGCGAGAATCGAGTACCTTGAGGTGGGCTCTTTGTGCTGAAGTGAAGCAATTGAAGTGTCTGTGAAACAGCCTCAGGACCGCGACAAACCGGCTGCCTGAGAAGCCAGTCCAGTGTACGCTAGTGGTTAGTTGTTGTGCATCTGCCCTTACCAAATAACTCTTTGAGCACTTGCAAATTAGAAACGTTGCCAGAGATCTGTTCCCTGAGCATGAGTCAGCCCAAGCCTCACACACCACAGCGGGCATAGTCGTCTAGTGAAAACAAAAGGGGAAAGACAGGGCTTGTGCTTTCGTTCCAGCTCCTCGTGATGGTCCAAGGGTTTCTCCCTTAAGGTCTTTCAGTTACCAGCTGCCCGCAGTCCCATGTGTCCTAAGGAGGTACGAAGGCTCCCCCGCAAGCTGCAGAGGGCCCAGGAGAACTTGCCCAGCCCCGGGAATGCCCTGGCGGTGACCTGGGGCAGGGCAAGGGAGGCCAGACTGCTGCGGGGATGCTTCCGAGGCACCTGGAGCTACCCGCCGGTAGCAGGGTCACGCTCGCTCGGGGCCGGGCCGCGTTTCCTGCCCTGCGGTGCCGCCAGGTCCTGGCGGGGAGGCAAGGGGACAGCTCCGCAACCCCAACCACCAGCGCCGCAGCCGTTGGCCGAGCGGCGGCGGCGGCGTGGGAAGAGCGGGGAGCAGTGTGATTGGACGGGCAACGGTGGGGGGCGGGGCTTGGCTCTTTGGGTGGGGCGCGGGGTGGGTGCGAGCTGTGGCTTGAGTGACGCTGGGGCGGGACGGGACGGGACTGGACGGGACGGCACGGCACGGCACTGGACCGCCCTGCCCCAAGTTGCGCCGGGCTGGGCCGGTTTCACGTGCCTCCTGTCCTTCACTTCCCCTCCCGCGGGCCCGGCGGCAGTGGGCTGACCGGCGGTTGTGGGCAGCTCTTCCCATAGGATGCCTAAGGCCGAGGAGTTGTTGGGGATGAGCAGCTCGGAGAGCGGCCTGGCGGAAGAGGAGGAGGAGGAGAAGGAGGAGGAGGGGGGGGGGAAGGTACTGGCATCTGGAGAAGGGAGAGCTGCCAGCAGAGCTTCCCGGTCGGGTCTCGGTCCCGAGGGCACGTGATGCGCTGTACCCGCCCGCACTGCGAGGCAGGGGCCCAGCGGTCCTTCTCCCCACCACGGCAGCAGAGGCTCCTGGCAGTTGCAGTGCACCCAGCAGCATGTGTGCCTCCTTTGTGGACCAGAAAACTGGTGTGCGGTGGAGATTCAGATACAGCCCAAGAGAAAGGCTGTGGCTGTTCAAACTGGTGATCTCTCTTTCTAGAAAAGAAAGAAATGCATGCCTTCGAAGTCAGAGAAAAGGCTGAAAGCAGAGGCCAAACCTTCAAAAGGGACAGAAAAACTTCCGAGACAAGGCAGTGAGAAGGAGGGCATGTTCCAGGTATGGAGGGCAGGGATCTACTCTAGGAGCCCATCTTTTTCTTTATACATGTCTCCCCTCTATCTCCTCTACTTGTACTTTAGCATTTTTGTAGCTGAGCTGGCTGCTTGGGGTGCCTGCTGATCCTTCAGTGGTCCTCTGGCATGTTGAGTGACCCAGCAGGCCCTATGGGGGGAGGAGCATCTTGCCACAGGGTTTAATGCAGGCTCTGTGTTGCTACAGATTGGGAAGATGCGTTATGTCAAAGTGTCCTGCTTCAAGGGGAAGGCCCTCGTGGATATCAGGGAGTTCTACACTGACAAGGACGGCAGCATGAAACCAGGGAGGAAAGGTACAACCGTGTTTCTCAGGTGGCGGCCAGGGCCACACTGGTCTCTCCACCTTGGCTGCTGGCTCTGGGAGGGTTTAGCACTGTCTTAGCCGGGGGGTCGGGGGGGTCAACAACTGATGAAAAGTATAACGAGTGTGAGGCTGTAGTGATATCTGGAGCTTGGCAGGACTGCTTTGAGAAGCAGTGCAGGTAACTGCTGTGCAGGACTCTGGTTCTACCTCTGATCACCAGTCCTTCCTCTGGCTGTGGGCAGGCACAGATCTGCCAGGTGGAGGAGGCTGAAAACACTAGCTTTGTTGTTGCTTCATTGTGTCCTGCTGCTAGCTGACAAACTTGTGTTTTGGTACTGGTGATGCCTAGGGCAGAAAGGTGGCATTTTGTTTGTTTGCCCCTGACTGTAACAGCAGAGCTGTGCTTGTCAGGGAGAACCTCTCAGAAGTAAATCCATCCTTCTCTGTCTAGGTGGAGACAGGAAGGTTGAGACCCTTCTGGATCCCTACCAAGACACTCCAGTGCTGCTGCGTTAGGTGTTCCTTATTCTTTTGGCAAGGTGCCTGATGATGTGATTATAGTGGTACAACCTGGGTGGCTATTCACAGCAACATTACCTGAGTAGGTGATGCAAGCAAGGGCAGCTGGAGGAAGGAAGACACATTTTTGTCCAGAGCTCTTCAGCTGTTCAGTCAACATCAAGTTAGGCCTTCTGCTTTGGGACTTTGGCAATGACTTGCCAGCTTGCCTCACAGTGCACGGGCCCTGGACTTTTCTGTCCAGCAAAGACTCAGTTAAAGTGGAGTTTCTTGAGGAAGCTTTTGGTCCTTGCAATAGATTTTTGTGTCGAAGCAGACAAATTTGTTTCAGCTTGATTTGCTTCATAGCCACTAAGCATGGTTTTCCTTCCAGAAATTATTTTCCTTCTGAGAAGTTAGAAGTATCAGTTACTCAGAGGGAACTGTGTAGCCTGTAATGAAAATGGCAGGCAAAGCCTTTGAGCTTTTCTGTGCCACTAGGGGCAGAGAGGACAAGGAGCATTATGGACTCCTTCCAGGCAGGCAAAAGCACACCCCCAACATAAGGTCAGTTAAAACAGAGATCGTGAAAAAACGTGGAGCTCTTTTTCATTTAAATGCAGCCTCTGCTGTTTTTCTGAAGAGTTCTTGGCCCCTGATCTTTATCTAGAGAATTTAATAATGCTTGAGCCCTAGTTATTTAGTGTGATTCTTAACAAAGCCAAAAGGAACAAGCTGACAACATCTGGCAGGAACCAGCAGCGATTCCACTGCTGTGTTTCTTTTGTAAAGGAGAGGGACAGGACATCAAGACCTTATCCATGCTGGATCTAAATAAAAGCCAGTTCTTCTCTGGTGTTTAAAGCCACACTAGTGCTTTCTTGTTCGGTGCAGTTTCCTTAAATTGAGCTACAGTTGGGATTATTTCTCCTGGGCAGGAGGAGGGACGGTGTCCTGCTGTCATGTTAGCAGGCGAGACCCCGAGCCAGCAGCCTGCCTGTCCCAGGGCTTCAGGCCTTCACTGAAACTCAGAACTGCCTCACCGTGCCTGAGATGGACTTTCTGTCTCTGAAAGAGTCTGGACAAGTTAAAATGAATGATCAGTTTGATTTATTGTAGTGACAGATAACAGACTGGGAATTGCTGGTGATAAGTTGAATAACTGCAAGGAATTTGAGCTCAAGCTAATAATTATACTCCTGGGGAAAAACTTTCAAACAACACTCAAATATAATAAAGAGAAATGCTAGCAAAGATCTTAGGCCTTATATTGAATGCACAATTCTTACCAAGAGCATCTCCCTTCCTGGTGATTGGAGGGGAAACAGTGGCCATCGGTCATCCTCTGTGACAGCCAAATCCTCAGGTCTTCAGTCTGCCCCCCCCCCCAACCAAGGAAATATTCCTCCCATGGGTTTTCATCTTCCAATTCTAACTGCCCCTACCTTCTAGGTGACATTTAGCATGATTGGGGTGGAGAGTTGAGTAACAGAGTCATATATGCTTAGCATGTACTCCTTTTGGCTCAGTAGCATACTGAAGGCTGTCAACTTTAATATTACAATCACCATTCATTAGGCAAAGGTCTCAATTTGCTCACTGTGGCCTTCAGAAGCTGCTTTGAAGCTGTGTGTTTTGTTATTTTGGCCTTGTTTCATTAGTTTTAGCTGAAACAGGGCTGTCTTATCTTCACCAGGCTCCCTCCTTCAGCCACCTGGCAGCCCAGCTTGGCAGATTCCATTTGCAGAGATAACCCAAACATTTTCTTGGCGGTCAGCATCTCAACCTTGCTCACAGGGCACACTAAATCAGCCTACATTTCCTTCACAGAGAAAACTAGGCCTTAGTGCCACACCTACCTGCTGTGTGAAGTAAAGCTCTTCTAGAATTTTTTCCCAGCCCATGTGGGTAGGAATTTCTACTAGGGAATAGGCTATAAGGGGCTGTGGGACTCCTGAAAGACAATTTGAGCTTACGTTCTCATATGGTGCTTCTGTGATAGCACTGAGTACTTCCTGATATGGATGCACAACTGCCATGCTTAGAAGGCTGCTTCTGTTTCTAGTGCCTGATTCTGCCTCAGATTCCAGCTTTCCTTTCTGTGGCTGGTCTGAAGGAGACAGTCTGGTTGATGCTTACCCCTTATCTCCTCTGAAACCTCCCCTTCTGTTGTTTCCAGGGATTGCCCTGTCTACAGAACAGTGGAACCAGCTGAAGGAGGTCATTCCTGAGGTCGATGCTGCAGTCAAGAAACTGTAAGATGAAAAATCTTGGGCACCTTCAATCTGTTTCCTTTCCTGAAAGTGCACCACAACTATAAAGCCAAGGATTCTCATCTGGTGCCTTCCACTCCCCTTGCTGGAGTTGCCTCACTGAGGTGGTGGTCCTGCTGAAAAGACCAGAGACTCTCCTATTTTCAAGAGGTAGCTTGTAATGAGCACCTGGAGCTAGAGGCAGTGCTATGAAATGAGACTTCAGTCTCATGGTCTCAAGCAGACTTGGTCTGTGCTGGTGAGGGACATGACCCTAGCCTGGCTTTCCAGAGGTGGACAGCTTCAGTCTACCTTGTAGAGTGCTTCAGCTGCTCTGCAGCTTCTGCTGTCTTCCAGTTGGCTGACTGTTGAGTCAGTTGTTTTGTACACCTCATGTTGGCATCCTCTGTGTTTCCTCCACACGTCACTCTGGCTATTTCAAGTGCTGGTGAGGGTTCTTTGGTGGTTTTGGGGGTGGTCAGGTTTATTTTTTGTTTTGTTTTGGTCTTTTTGTTTGGTTGGTTTGGTTTGTGGAGAAGAAATAATTATGCCTTAGCAACTGGTTGGTCTGTAGCAGGTGAATGTACACAATAAATGGGTTTGCATTGTAAAAAGGAGAGGCACCTCAGCTCTTTGTTTCAGGCACTCTTTGTAGGCTGCTGTTGGATTTCCCTTTCAGCAGGAGAGAGCTCTGTAGGCTTGGTTCTTATGCCATGTTCCCAACAATCCTGCTATGCAGAAGCAGGCAGCGTCCTATTCCAGGCCATGGGAGGGGCAAGCTAGAGTGTCAATCATTCAAAGAAACTGATAATTAGGAGGCCTGTTAAACAGAGGGGAAAGTAAAAGTCTAAGGAGGAAAACAAATATTCCTTTCCCTGTGGCAGAGAAAAATGACAAGCTGTGGAGAGAGAGGAGAGCAGATATTTCATGCTAGGGCTCTGAATGGATCCTACTCTGGGATCAAGCACAGCCTTCCTCAGCAAGACTTTTCCAGACTCTTCAACAGCTTGCCTCTTCTATCTATTTTTGTTTTCTCTCTTGCCCTGGTTTCCATAGTATCTGAATGCTTCATGCTCCTAAATAGATATGCCACTTGCAGCACCTTGGGGAAGTGGGCGGTGAGCAGGCCCTTGCTCTGGAGAGGTGCTGGGGCTGTGTGGAAGAGGTGGGGTGGAGCAGTCAGTCAGAACTAGGCTTCCCGAAATGCTGAGTTGGTAGCTGCTGGATTAACATTTCGGTAGGGACAGCAGGATAAAAAAAAAAATCTTTCTTCATAAAACTGCTTCTTCAAAAATGTTGAATTTCCTCTAACCCTGGGTTCAGCAACTCTCTGCTCCAGTGTCACAGCGCTTTTTCTCAAGGCAGTGAGAGAGCAGGAGGCTCCTAGACTGTGTCCTGATGCCAGGTTGCTTGTGCTGTAAGCTCATTCCAGTGGAATGTTTATAACATAATATTTGAAGACAGTGTTCAGAGACTAAAGAGAGTGGGAAGAGAAAGAACTTACAAAAAGTGAAGAGGTGAAAGAGAAGCAGAGGGTATAGGTGTGAACCCAAGATGCTAGGCTTGCTCAGTCCATTTTTTTTTTTGTCCCAGCCCTGGGGTACCCAGACTAAAGCATGTGGCTGAAGCAACCATCCCTGTGCACTATGCATGCTCTAGGAATGTTTGGGGGGCAGAGGGATAAGCCACCTCAAATCAGCAGAGCTTCATATCTTTGATGATTAAACCCAGGTCCAAACTGGATGTGATCAGCACAGCTGAATACTGCATGGCTCTAGAGCTGACAAGTGGCCTCCCCTTAGTTGTTTTCCAGCTAGCTTTCTTTCAAGCATTGGAAGGAACAGTTTGCAAACAAGCCAACCTTTTTGTGTAACAGGCCTCTTTTCTTGGAAAAAAAAAAATCCTCAAAGAACAGCTGCTCTTGATCAGAAAGATCTCTGGAATCTTTGATGCTAGTTCCCAATCTACCCACTGCTACAGACAACTTCTGGTCATAAAGTCCTCAAAGCTGAGAACTCAGTTTTTGATTTGTTGCCAAGTTAAAATATTAAAAAAATCCCCACTCTCAAATTGGTTGGGATCACAGGTAGCCAGGGAGGGTGAACAGCAAGGTCCTGTGAGAGAGGAGAGGATGAAAGGTTCTAGGCAGTTGTACTCTTTCACACAGAGGAGGTGTTTTTCTCTTAAGCTGTCATGGAGTAGTTTTCTCTGCAGAACATTTTGCTTCAGACCAGAAACAATCCCATTACAGGAATGAACTTTCATCTTCTTGAGATACTGTGTTGTTGCCTGGCTATTTTCTGCCAGGACTGTTGTAACTGTTCCTTTGGTCCCTTCACCTGGGGAACAAATGGTTAAGGGAAGGCAGGTTGTTTGGGAAGACTTTTTTCCCCTTTTGTTTTGTTTTTCTGCGTACCTGTGAGGGTTTCCTGCCTCAAGTGCTGTCTCCTAGGCGATGTGGAAATTCAGAGCTCTAGGCTGTGTTTTCTCCATTGCTTGATGCCTCTGGGAGCTGGAAGGAAAGGGCAGACACTCGGAATGCAAAGTGTCTCTCGCTGTTCCTGTGTCTTTGAGCCCTTGTCAAGTTTGGGCCAGTAGACTCGACCACTTCACCTTTATCTTAAACTGCCCCTTCTAAATCCAAACACTCTTCTGCCACAAGAAGCCAGGAAAGTATAGATGTGTTTAGAGAAAACACCTGGCATTTTTTCACTAGCAAATGTCTCTCTGCAGAAGAGACTTCCCAGGAACACAACGTGGTTTTCTTTTAACAGTTCATTTTCGAAGCAGCATCTGAGGATTGGGCAGGACCGGTTCCTTCATCCTCTGGGAGTCATGCATCTGAGCTCTGCTGGGCCCCTTCTAGCTCTCCCTTGCAGCCTTCTCAGTGGCAGATGCAACATGCTTCTTCATCTACAAAGGTGACCTGTCATTTCCCTTTTTCACTGTCTCTTGGTGCTATGACTATCTCTTATCTGCCCCTTAATCCTGTTTCTCTGCTGTATAATTCTCTGGCTCTGTAAACTCCTTCTGGGTGCCTATTGACAGCTGTTTTATTTTTCATTTACCAGCAGTATCTTCATGTCTGTTTTTCTCTGCTGCAGTTGGGTGATTATCATATGTCCATTAATGGACTCTAAAAGATACTAGATATACCTTTCTTTCTCAATAGATATTTCCTACCTGGCAGACTGGATTCCTGGAGCTGGACCAGAAGCCTAGAGCAGCTTGCATTGCAGCAGCTGACATGGAAAAGCAGGCTGGGCATGGAAAGGTGCTTGAAAACATTCCTTGCTTAGCTGTGATTCATCTGAGGTTTGCTGCTGTTGTGAGAAAAGGTTTCTTGTTTTTAAGACTGCCTTATCTGTTTGCAGCTGTTAAGAATGAAAACAGCTTGACTTCTCATAGGCTTCCCAGCTGATGCATCTGTGGTTTCTGAATAGATGTAAATGGAGAGTTTGACCAGTGTGGGGAGTTCTGCCTTTTTTAGAGGATTATTTTGTTTGGGTTTTTTTTTAGGGGTGGTGCCACCCTCAAACACAAGGCAGGTCTACAGCAAGAGTCTTGAGACACCTTGCAATGGCCCCTGGGTTCAGGCCAGGCTGCAAAAAGCTGAGGGCCTTCATTTCAGTGAAAAGCCTGGATGCAAATTCTAGGCTCTTACACCTACTGGCCCTGAATCAGTGTTCTGGCAGCTCCACACACAGGTGGGGACAGTAGCAAGGGCTGGAGAAAGAAGGGTACAGAGCTGTACCTTGGAGAAGGGTTGAGATTCTCTGCTGAGCACTACAGGAGAGGAATGAATCCACAGTGCTCAAACAAGAACTGTGAACAGTCCTCTCAGTTCCTCCCTCTGTTCTCTAGAGTTGGGACCCCTCTTCTTCCCATGATAACCCACCCTCTTTTTCCTAACCTTTCCTGTAGAGGTATCAGTATTGAAACCTGCTGCAAGTGTCTCCTGTTGTAGGGGCCTGGAGCCAGCCTGCTCCCTTTCTAGGTAAAACCAAGCATAGTATTTGAGCCAGTGCTCTGGGAGGTGAGCTGTGTAAAGGGCACTGTGGGGAGGGGGCAGGAAGGAGGATGGGACTTGGGGACCAGGCAAGAGGGCAGTCAGCTGAATTGGGCTGCTGTGTGGGAGCATGGAGCTGTTGTAGTACCCCGGAGGTGTGTTGGATAGCAGGGTCCCCTCCTCCACTCACTGCCTCTTGTCTATCTGCAGGAGCCAGGGCAAGAGTAGTGGGAGATGGCAGAAGCTCCTAGCAGAGAGACAAAGCAAGGGGAAGAAAGGCCAGCTGCACCGCAGTCCTTTGTGAAGCCTCAGGCCTGGCACACTCAGCAGAGCTGAGCACCTGGCTCTGCTAAAGCTCTCTGCAAACAATCGAGCAAACACACCCCCTCCCTCCTCCCAGCATGAGAAGTCCATTCATCTTCAGGGACACGGGGGCAGGGTGACAGGCTAAAATGTATGGTGTGACAAGAGCTGTGCACGCTGCAGAAGTGCTCTGTGAGAGATGCAGGCAGTGTGTGGCCGTGGGCGGCAGAGCTGGGTTGGGCTGGTCCCTGCAGCTGCTCCCGACAGACTGTGAGCTTTGGGTGTGCTGTGCCTGGGCATCACCCTGGCATAAGAGAGGTGGGACGGCCTGGGCCACCTGGACTGTGCTGCTCAGAGCACTGACATCCCCTGCTGCCTCCTGTTCTCTGTCAGAACTGGAGAAGCTGGTGGGAGAGCAGTCCTCATCCTCATGTGAGGACTCTGATCTGACCCTGCTATCAATAATGGCTGCTTCAATGTGGATAGACATGCAGCTTCAAACCATCTGGCACAGTCTGAATGGGACCTGGCTGGAAATTCCTCTGCCAAACTATGTTTAGGAGGGCGCTGGAAGGAGCTTTTGCCCAAAAGGGCCTGGGGCAGAGAGACTTGACCAGGGCTGTAGGCCCAGAGCCACATTTGGCTTCCTGCTGCAGCTAAGCATCCTCCAGGAGCAGTAATGATGCTCACTGCCCTATTGCAGTTTCTTCTCTTTGAGGGAGGGCTGCCTTAGAAAATGTTCTGGTTTAAATAATTAATTTTCCTCCAGACCCTAGTGCTGAGACACTGAGAAAAAGGGTATGGCTATGGAAGGGCACTCTGCCTTGCCTTTTGTCAGCAGTACAAGAGCAAGCTCTCTGATCAGAAGCAGGTCTAATGCCTAATTTCCTGACAGCTGATGGCAATTTGTCCTTCTGAGATAGGTACCACGTCCACCCCTGCTAAGCACAAGGAGTGCGTGTTTGGAGCTCTCCCCCGTGCTCTCCAGGGCCTCGGTGCTTCTGGAACGTAGGCCCCAAAACCCGCCCCGGGAAGCCAGGCGCCGTGTTCCCTCTGGGGCCCTCAGGACGCTCTCGAAGCCTCCCGGCCGGCGGCCGGCTCCGGTGGCTCTCCCCGCCCAGGGCCATCTCCCGGGGCCTCCCGCGCCCCTCTCTCGGTTCCCCACGCCCCGCGCAGCCACGCGGGGCCTGGAGGGGGCGCTGCGGCGCGGCTCGACTCGGCTCTTTGTGGCGCCGCGGCGGCGGCGGCGCTGGCGGCGAGGCCGTTCTCGGGCGCTGCCTCCCCCGTCCGCCTTCAGCCGCGCCGGGCGCGGGGCATGGCCAGACTCACCGAGGGCGAGGCGAGGAGGCAGCCGCCGCCGCCGCCGCTTCCGCCAGCGCCGCAGCCGCCGCGTCGAGCCTCCCCCATGAGCAGCAGCGGCGGCGCGGAGCCCCCCGCGCAGC
>VWZX01003104.1:413051-450209 GCA_013399015.1 Galbula dea
CAAGATCTACGAGCTCACCGTGCTCAAGGACCGCTACACTGGCATGCACAAGGGTGAGCCCGGCCCGCTCCCCGCGGCGCGCACAAAGGGCGGTGGGTCCCACCGGGTCGGTCCAAGCGTGACCCGCCGCGACATGCTGATCTGCCCCCTTACCTCCCGATCGGCTGTCCGGGAGAGGCTCAGCATCCCCGGCGCCCGCAGGCGGTGGTCGGCGCCGTGCCCGAGTGGGGTTCGTCGCGGAGCCCCCGGGCCCCGCCTCTCCACACACCACCTACCCCCCCCCCCCCCCCCCCCCCCCCCCCCCCCAGCCGCCGGCCCCGGNCCCGCTGCAGGCCGGGGCCTGGGGCCCGAGCCCGGGATGCTGTGACAAAGGCGGCGACGTGCGGAGCTGGGCAGACAGGGGCTGGACCGGGAGCCCTCGGTGAGCTCTGCCAGCCGTCCTCCCTGGGCTCCCGGACCTCCGCCCGGGCAGCGCTCCGGTCCTAAAACCTGCTGACGGAGAGGGTCGGCCGCAAACGTGCTTGTTGGCAGTGGCGTTGGGAGAGATGAGGGGCCTTCTGGTTGGTAAACTGGGGGAGATGAGGGCCTTCAGGATGGTAAACTGGGGGAGATGAGACGAGGGGTCTTTCTTCCCTGAAGGACCTTTAGTGAATGCTATAAAGTTTGAGGAGCCTTGTTTAGCTGCACTTGCAGTTGTATTGGAAACCTATACTTTGAGCAGCTGTCGCGTTCGGGATTCAGCTCCTTCTGGGGAGCAGTTCTAGCCCTCCCCCAGCAGGTGTTGGGGAGCCTGTGCTCCAGGCTTGGATGGGAAGTCATGCAGCCCGTTTTCTGTGAGGTCAAGAGGGTGATCGCAGCAACGCTCCCTGGTCCAAGTAGAGCAAACCTGCAACAAACCTACAATGAGTGCCTGGGAAGCTCTCGGTGCTCAGCCTGGTCCTCTGTGCACTAAACCCATTTGTGATGGGGTCATGTGTTGATGCGTGCTGGAGTGTGAGTTTTATTCAGTCCTAATGCCTCTGGTTTCAGATTTAGGAGGAAAGGTAAAAAACCTGAGACTGCTGTGGCAACTTGAACCATTCTAGACTGAAACAGGGAGGGAAGGGGACAACAGAAAAATAAGTTTGTTTTCAAACAAAAGGCCAAATCTAAGCCCAGCACAAAAGGAAAACACTTCTTTGTTGAAGCCTGTGGGAGCTGGATTGAATTTAGGTGAGGCAGTGTGTCTGGTTGGGACTTCAGAACCAAAATACCATGTGCCTGTGTGTTTGACAGTGCGAGGAACTGAGTCCAAACCTGCTGCCATCTGACAGTGAGTTGATAGGTGTCAAACCCAGTAAGGAGAAGAATGGGTCTGAGATGAAAGGCAGTTGCACATTTCATTTCAGTTGGCATATTAAATATAGACTATGTGGTCTGAGGTCAGGTTCCACGCAGGAAACTGGTTCTAGGAATCTGCCACTTCACATATGGAAATCAGAGGGGGCAATGCTGGTGTTAGCCATATCTGTGTGACATTCACTTGCTGCTAAATGCAGGATTCCTGCAGCAAAACAAATATATCTCTTTGGTCTAGGCATTTTTGAGCTGCTGTTGGTCAGGGGTTGTTGGTGTGCTCTTCTGCCTTTGGTTTTGTCTGCCCCTGCCTGGCCTGTTTTGTACAAAGTGAAAGGTTGGGATTCCCTTGCTGGGGTCATGGTTTTGTGTGTAGACCCTTAACCTGGTTTGGGAATACCTCTCCAAACAGGTAATTCCTCCACAAGGATGGGGCTGGGGGTTTAGTGTGCAGCAAAGAAATGAGACCCACAGTCCAGCCGACCCCCACCGTAGCCTTCCCTTCCCATCTTATTGGGTCTGGCTGCTCTGGCTTAGACTCCATGCAAGAAGGCCAACCTGGTAAGGAGCTGCTGCTCCTTTTAGCATCAGCAGTCCCAGAGGGTGCCAGGCCTGACCCAGAAGCCACAAGCACTGAAGGGGAGCTGGTCAGGGCCTGACAGCCCCTGATCAGGGGAAGGCTTTGGCAAATCCGGCTAACTCTGCACTCGTTCCTGTGCCATACAGAAGCCATAATCTTTCTGTGGCAGTTGTAACAGCAGCTTGACTTTTCTGTCTACATGGTCCCTGGTCTGCAGCAAGATCCAGTTGACACCTCACATGTGGCTTCCATCTGCTTTATCCCTTTCTTTCCCCAAGTGGGGAGGAGCAGTTGGTTGAGAAGCCAGTGCTGCTGGGAAAGGCCAGCAGCTCCTCTTGCAGTCTTGTGCAGCTTGACGTGGAGCTGAGCAGCAGCCTCTGTCCACAGGGAGTAAGGAGGGATGCAAAAGGCCTGCTGGATGGAGATGTGAATTGGGCTGCAGAGTCTGAGAGCCCAAGAGACAGGACTGTCCTGTACAGGTCCTGAGAACTGATGAATTGACTGGAGGCAGAGGAGTGTCTTACAGGCCTGCTAGAAACACGAGCACCATTACAAAATGATTTTGTTAGTGCCTGACCATGTCTCAGCAACCTGACAACTGGTAGTTGATCCTGTTCCAGCCTCCTGATGTTATTCATGAGGCAGTTTTTCTATTTATGTTAATCATAGATACATTTGCATGTTAATGGCAGTGTTTGTCTTAAAGCTAGTATTTTTGTGGGAGGGGATCAGGGAAGCATTTGAACAGGCTTTTGGAATGAGTTGGAGGAGAGCAAGAGGGGAGAGTGAAGTGGAAATTTTTGGCTTTGTGTTCCAGGATTGGGCAGAAGGCAGTTCCTCCATGAGCCTCAACTGTGCTCTCTTGGATGGGTTTCCTAGCAGTGCCTGCGGTAGGGACAGTGGGATTCTGGAGTGTGAGACTAAGCTGAGCTGCGGGGGATGGCAGGGACAGGAGCAGTCCTCTCGCCAGGCCGATGGAGAAGCATCCAGTGTGTGGACAGATGAGTGGCTATTCCAGCGGGCAAGGAGGCAGGAACCAGCTCAGCCTAACTTGCCTCCCTGGCAGCTGAATTTTGACTCAGCTTTTGTGGGCTTGTAGATAAGTTCCCCACTGACTCCATGCTTCCTCTGCTCAAGTATTTGATGTGATTTCTGATGCTATGCTGAATCGAGAGACCCCGCCTCACCTGCAGACTGGCAGCCCCTTGCTTGCTCAGGGCTTTAGACTGCTGATGTCTGGAGTAATGTTTAGGGTCTGAAGGGACTGTAAATCCCAGAGTCAGTGTGTGGTTTGTTGTGAGGATCTGGCACAGAATATCTGGGTTTGGTTTGTTGGGGTTTTTTTTATCTTCCCTGCCCCCCCCCCCCCCCCTTTTTTTGTTTTTTTTTGCAGTCTCTTGCTAGTGGAAGGAGGCAGAGCTCTGCTTACAGGGAAGTGGAAACCCTCCTGGAGCCAGTGGAGTAGGGTGGTGTCACCTGACACTGAGGGGACAGGCAGATTCTTTTTAGGGATCCTTGGCAGAATGGTGGTGGCACAAAGGCATAGGTACACTCAAAGCTTTATTGTCTTAACAAACTTTTGTGATTAGTGTAGCACAGAATTTGTGATTAGAATGGCACGGGGTTTCTGCAGGCTGTAGGGAGGACAAGGACTGGAGGGCTCTAGGGGTGGATTCGTGGCACTTTTGTGGATTGGTGCTGGTGGATGTACATGTTGGTGAGCTTTAAAAATCCCTGCTCTGGCATGACGACAGTTCCTTGCAAAATAACTCTTATCCCTCTGAGGAATGTCTCCTTTATCCCCACTAAATGGTGCACCTTTTTCCAATCCTCGTTTTATCCTTGTACTCCTGTGGGCTGAGGTTTTTGAACCTGCCAGTGTGTATTACCTCAGTTTTGATTTTCCTGAGCGCTGGAATTGGCACCTGGGGACTAGGCTTGGGTGCTTAACTCAGCAAGTAGGTTCATGTAGATTTATTCCTTTCCTATCCTTAGTTTTCTTAGGTTTGATGGCTAATTCCCCTGAGGCGAGGATGATGTCTTCATTGCATGTGGACATGGTACCAGTACCTTGAAGCTCTCAGTGGAATAAATTGCATATTCCCAACTCCTGACTTCGGAATTCTGTGTGCTTAACCTGACCCCGATTGTCTTAGAATGAGTCTCATGTGTCTTGCAGAGTGAAGCAGCAGGTGGAATCGACCAAGCATCTGCATTTGGGACTCCAGGCTTCCAGATCTGTTAGAAATTGGGTTTGATCTCTCTGCTTATACAGATGCTTTTGAGGATTCTCCTTATGCCTGACATCACAGCAGTCTCTGAGAGGAAAACAAAAGCAAAGGGGTGCTTTCCCTCCACAATCTGTCTGCTTTGCCATGAGAAGTGAAGGCTACCTGCATGCTTCCTGGCCTCCCTGCATTTGTTAAATTATCTGGTGATCCCAAATCTGGCCTTGGTGCAGCATTCTTGTTTCAAAACCTGGGCAGTAAGGAGCTGTAATTACCCGACAGAGATATCTAATACTTCTGTGCTGTTTGTGAAGGTTTGGGTTTTTTTACCCCTAGCCAAGAGCTGTCAGGACAGATGTGACTTTTCTCAGCTACAGCCATGTATTGGAGCTGGGATGGAAGAACAGAATAATCTTGTTGGGATTGTCCTGAACAGCGGGCTTCCATGTGGCCTAAAAGTACTGTGTACCATGGAGTCACTCTGGGGAGGGAGGGGATAGATCCAGACAGCCCCTGTCCTGCATCCACCTTTCGATCCGTGGAGAGCTGAAGTGGCTTTGGAGCACCCCAAGGCATGCAGGAGAAGGTGGGTCAGGAGAGCAGGCCTCTCTGTCTGAACCATAACAAAGCATCTGCAGCTACAGCACAGCAATATAGACACTGACATTTATCAGCAAGCTGAAGGGACATGTCCTGTCTTTGCTTAGGATGTGAAATGCCACTGTAGATGGGGGAGGGATGAGTGAGAGGGTCAGGTGCATTCTAGCGTTTGAGTCTGTTCTCCAGTGCTTTGCCCATCCTCATCTGAAACAACTCCAGTGATGGAGCTCCAGGCACTTCCCTAGGGAGATCATTCCACAGTCTAACAAATCTCTCTCTGCTAGGAATTGTTTCTTGATAACCAACCAAATTTTTCCTTTGCTTGGTTTCATTTGATTATTCTTAGCATCAGAGTGCTCAAAGATGATCTCTCTTCTTCCTGGAGGGACTACAGTTCCTCCCCACCTCCCTTGCTTTCAGTGTTAGGCTAAGATGTTGAGTCAAATCTTGACTAAGTATGTCAAGATCTGGCCTTTTCTTAGTACTTTTCATTCTTGCTTCTTAAGTTGGCCCTTGCAGAATGCATTGTGCTTTGCTGTTCTCTGTATTTCCCTTGTCATGTGTTTGTGTGCACTTTGTATGGCACAGTCAGGCCTCTCCTGATTCTGTGAAACTGGATCGTGGCGCTTTTGTATGAGCCCTAAAACCCAGACACTTTTCTTCTTTCCTTGCTTACTCTTTTCCCTTTTTTTGTCAGTAATCACACTGTTTCTTGCATCTCCTCTGATCCTTGTGTTTTGGGCTGTTTCCCACAGACAACGTTAGCTTGTGTTTTGCTCTCCTGTTGTGTTTAGCCTTGTTAATACCCATTTCAAACCCAGTTGATTTAGGGGGGCCATTTTCCATAGCCTCAACAGACCTTGGCTGGGACCTGCAGGGTTTTAATATTGTTTCTTTCTTTGTTTTTTTTTTTTCCCTAGAGTTTTCAACACTTCTGATTTAGGCATCATTTGCACCTTTAATCAGCAATCCTTCTCCTCTGCCCCCTCCCCGTAAACAAAGTCAAGTCTTGCCCAAGGGCTGTCCTGGGCACTTCCTCTGTGGCTGAGCAGGAAGGATGGGATGGAGGTTTGCTGGAACAAGGCAGCATCTGTAGTTGTTTGTCCTTTGGTTGCCTGCTGTTACCAAAGAGGAGTGTTGTGCCAGGGTGCATCTGCAATTGCATGTCTCACTTGACACTTGCTGTGTCCCCCGCAGGTTGTGCGTTCCTCACATACTGTGCCAGAGACTCTGCCATCAAGGCCCAGACAGCACTGCATGAGCAGAAGACTTTGCCAGGGGTAAGTCCCAGTGAATTGTGCCTGGAGTTCATGCCATGGGTGAGCAAATGGGGAGTTGTCAGGGGAGCGAGTGAGGGTCAGGAGAGGCTGAGATTAATTTTCCTGCTTGTGAGGAAGAAGTGTGGTTTGGGAGTTAGAACAGGGGTGTGGGAGCCAAAGCACAGCTCTGCTCTTCACAGAGCTGCTGCTCTTTTCTCCACCTTGTCAAGGCTGCCCCGTGTAACTCCAGCCAAGCCTATTTCTGTGTTACTCTTTGGTCTCTGCGCTGTGATGTGACATCTTCAGCTATCTTTCCCTGTCACTGGGGGGCTCTGGCCTTTGAGTGAAGTGTGCAGGCCCATCCTGCACAGTGGATGTGCTGGAAGGCTGACAGGAGACAAGACAAGGTACCAAACCCTTTTCCTCCAGGTGTGTGGAACTTCCTGGTGTATCTGCTCCTAGTCTGCCCTTGGCCTGTGGGGTCCCTGAACAGTTTGTTGGGTGACTTGATGCAGGACCCAGAATGACTTCTAGCACAGTGGCTGAGTTGGATCAGCTTCTCAGAAGAAAAACAAACAAAACAAAACCCAAACCCACAACCCCTCCCACATGCCATTGTTTGTAAGAGAAATGGGTAATGTAGGTGAGACCAAGACTGCTGAACTAGCTGTGGTCTGTTCCCTGGGTCCTGCTTGCTCCATAGCTGGTGCTGGGGATTGCAGGAGGGCAGGCACTGTGGAACAGGTCCCTCCTTGCAGGGAAGTCCTCTGCCTCCCTGCTGGTTTGCTAAAAGGGGTTCTGAACAGTTGCCATTCCCATTTTGGTATGATTTGAGAGCTGTGATTGGGCAGTTCCCTTGCTGTGCCGAGGGGGTTGATGAGCATCTTGTAAGGATTCATCTGGAGGTGAGTGGGCAGAGGAGCTGGGTGCTTACAGACAGAAGCTCACAGGAGGCACTGAGTGCTGGAGGCAGCAGGGTGATTAACGTAAACCAGGGGTCTCTTGAGACAAGTTGGGGATTCTTAACCATAACATTCCCTCTTTAATCCATACAGGTCCACATAGCTTCCCTCACCTCTCCCAGCTCTGCTCAAGATGTCCACATGCACACATTCTTTTCCCCATTCGTCCACCCGTTTTGCTTGGGCCTTTCTTGGCATTTGAGGGCTTAGAAATGCACCTAACCTGATTGCCACTTCCTGGGATCTTCACTGTTTCAGGTTATCTCAGGGCAGCAAGGGGGAAGAGTGCAGATAACCAGGTGCTCAAATACTGTTTAATTTTGTGTGAGGGGGGGAAAAGGTCAACGTTTCAGGCTAAAGCAGTGTGGTCTTCTGTGTGTTGGTCCAGGGCAGAGCTGACAGTCCATGAGAACAAGTCAGAGGATGGAGGAGCAGTGGTGGTGAGTCATGGTGCAGGGCTGTAAACACGATGGAGGAGACAGACATGTTTCTACCTAGTACCTGTAGAGGGACTCTGGCAGGTTTTCATGTGAGGCTCGGTGGATTCCAGGTGATCTCAGTTTTGCTGCAGTTCTGCACTGGGAATTGGTTGCAAGTTTTTGCTGTGTTCCCTGCTGCTTGTGCTCTCTGTGATTGTAGAGCACTGCGTGGAGTAGTACTTAAAGCAGCAAGTCATCTGTGATGTGGTGATCTCAAGGCTTTTTATGTTAAGGGAGGTTTAAGAAACTGCTTGGGAACAGCAAGAAGTCTGTGCTAGCTGAGTACTTTCAAACATGTTAGTCTGGAGACAGTTAATGAGCAAGGTGGTGTAATTTAGCTTCAGTATTAAGATGAGGAGGAGCTGTGCTGCATTTGGAGCTATTTTCAGGCTGGCAATACACCACTTAGTTCCATTTAGTCTGTCTTTTGGAAGGTCCGTCAATGACCAAGAAGACAGGATTCTCTCTCTTTGGTCATTTTAGAGGCCATTTAGAGATGGTTGCTACCAGAATGCAGCAGACCTCCATCCTGATGTGCAGAGAGTTGGTCTTGGGGTGTTCATGGGCTGGGTGACCTGGGGTAGCTTTCAGCCCTCTTTTCTTAGGCTGGTTTGCTTGTGTCTGTGCAGTATCAGCCATCCCTCTGACCCAGCTGCTCACAGAGAGAACTCTGGAAACGAGTCACAGGCAGGAGTGCTAGGTAACTGATCGTGTCCTGTTGGGGAACAAGGCTGGGAGGTTTTGGCTCTGTACCTTCACCTGTGGATCATCTTCTGATGGACTCTGGCAAAGCTTCTTGCCAGAAATACAGTGAGGACCCTGGCGTAGGACAGAGAACAGACCACACCACTGGGATTTCAGGAAATGGGCTGTGGTCTGGTGAAGAAGTGATTCCTTGTTACTTTTACCCTTTTGCTGTCTCTTTATTGCACACAGCAATAGCAGGAAGAAAGCTTAAGAGTGTGTGACATCAGTGTAGGGTGATGCAAACTGTCACCTGCATGACCAAGCATCAGCATGTTTAGAGACAGTAAGGGATCAGACTCCAGAGAAGGGATTTTGTTTGCAATCCTACACTTGCCATTGTATTGCAAAGCAACCACAGATGCCCCAGGTACCCAAGAGTCTTTCTTTGTTGGTCTCAATGCAGAGACCAGTGGTTGATCTCAACAGTTTATGAACCTGAAGGAGACAAATGGTTTTCTTAGTCTAGACTGAGGGTTTGGTTAAGGACAGACTTAGGGAAATCACAGAATCATAGAATGGCTGAGGTTGGAAGGGGCCTTAAAGATCATCTAGTTCCAACCCCCCCGCCATGGGCAGGGATGCCAATCACTAGACCAGGTCGCCCAGGGCCACATCCAGCCTGGCCTTGAACACCGCCAAGGATGGGGCATCCACAACCTCTCTGGGCAACCTGTTCCAGTGCCTAACCACCCTCCTGCTAAAGAAATTCCTCCTAATCTCTAACCTAAATTTCCCCTCTTGTAGCTTATAGCCATTTCCCCTTGTCTTACCACAGTTTGAGAATACAAAAAGTCTCTCCCCTTCTATCCTATAGTCCCCCTTTAGGTACTGGAAGGCAGCTATGAGATGCCCTTGAAGCCTTCTCTTTTTAAGGCTGAACAACCCCAACTGTTTCAGCCTTTCCTCGTAGGGGAGGTCCTCCAGCCCTTTAATCATCTTTGTGGCCCTCCTCTGGACTCGCTCCAACAGGTCCACATCTTTTTTATGCTGAGGAGCCCAGAACTGGACACAGTACTCCAGGTGGGGCCTCACAAGGGCAGAGTAGAGAGGCAGGATCACCTCCCTAGACCTGCTGGTCACACCTCTCCTGATGCAGCCCAGGATGCGGTTGGCTTTCTGGGCTGCGAATATACATTGCTGGCTCATATCCAGCTTTCCATCTATCAAGACCCCCAAGTCCTTCTCTGCATGGCTGCTTTCAATGAGTTCCTCACCCAGTCTGTACTCATAGCCAGGATTGCTCCTACCCAAGTGCAGGACCTTACATTTAGATTTATTAAACTTCATTTTATTCTCTTGGGCCCATTCTTCAAGTTTATCCAGATCCCTTTGGATGGCATCTCGCCCCTCTGGCGTATCAACCACACCACTCAGCTTGGTGTCATCTGCAAACTTGCTGCGGGTGCACTCGATACCCCTGTCCAGGTCATTAATGAAGATATTGAAGAGCACCGGTCCCAAGACGGAGCCCTGGGGGACACCACTCGTCACTGCTCTCCACCCGGACAAAGAGCCATTAACCAGGACTCTCTGATAGCGTCCTTCCAGCCAGTTTCTTATCCATCGAACAGTCCACTAATCAAATCCACATCTCACCAGTTTTGAGATGAGGATGTCATGAGGAACTGTATCGAAGGCCTTACAAAAATCCAAATAGACAACATCAGTTGGACTCCCTTCATCAACCGCTGCAGTCACTCCATCATAGAAGGCTACCAGATTGGTCAGGCACGACTTGCCCTTAGTGAATCCGTGTTGATGCTTTGATAGGGTTTCTGATAGACCCCCACACTGTGATCAGGCAGCTGGAGCATGACTTCTGGGTTCTCTTCCAGCTCACTGCCTAGGCTTGTGCCTACAGAAGTGTTGCTTGGGCCCTCCAGGTCTGATGCTAGCAAAATCAGCCAATCTAAGAATGCTTCCAGGTTGTTCCTGCAGGACCATAACTGCAATGTAGCTTTCTTGAGGATTTATATTTATGTTTTAGATACCCCAATATTTCCACTTAAGTCAGTAGGAGTCACCATAGTCTCAGTCAGCTTTTGTGGCATTTTGGGCAAGTTCTCCTTTTGGTAGGCCAAAATTCTTCTTTACCTTCAAGTTGAGGGCTCTTGGATGTGTGGTACCTAATAGAATTTAAACTCAACCCCCCCCTTTTTTTTTTGACAGTAAGACTTGGCATCTTTTAATGAAGGTAGATGGATTTTTAGCTTTTACCCCCTTTTGTAAGGGCTACTGTGCTGCTGAGGGTGGAAAGCAAGACGACTCTCAGCTGTATATTGTATTATCTAGACACGTGTGTTGCCTGCAGAGCTTGTGAATTGCTGCCAGTGCAGTCTGGAAGAAACAAATTTGTGAATCTTCCTTTGGGGAGGGAAGGATGGAGCTTCCTAGGGCAGAGAGGTAAAGCGAATTAGCAGAAGTATCTGATCACCCAGGCTTACTAAAGGGCTTAGAAGAATGCCAAGTATCTATGCCTTTGCTGCCAGCTGGGTTAAGCAGGAAGAATGCCCTCCCTTGTGGCTGTGTGGGCAGGGAGCCTGTTTCTACACTGTGGTGTGGGTCCTCAGATGTGGAGAGTAACCTGTGAAGCTCAGCACAGCCGAAGGGCAAGGTTTGCCCATCACCCTGGTCGGGACACGTGGCGAGCAGGAAGCACATCACACCTTGCTTGCAGCGACTCGTGCTGTGCAGCATCCAGATAGTGCCAGCATCGTGGCCACTTCCTTCCCCAGCACCACTTCCTAGGCAGCCTGACACACTCCTACTCCCTGCCCTTTACACTGATTTCTGTGTCCTGCATGTGCAAAGATCCTGTTTCCTGTTCTCCAGATTTACTCCCTGAGGTCAGGCTGGGGAACTGCACAGTTCAGTCTGACTTGGTCCCAGTGAAGCAGTTTCATGGGCTCGAAGGGATGAAGACTGATCTGCCTGAGGAACAAAACAGAAAGCAGCTCCCTCTGTGGCCTGAGTCCACAGGGCCTGAGGAAGGACACACAACCCGTGGAGGGCGAACAGAGGCGAAATACTTGGACCTGAAGAGCAGAAAGGGAGTCGAAAGGGAGTCTTCCTGAACCTAGAGTCCCCTTCAGCTGCCAGCCAGGCTGGTAGTGCAGTGTTTCACCTTCTCCCTGCTCCCTGGCATGCTCCTCCCTGGCTCGGTGAAGCGATACTATATCTCAATAACCCATTCCTTTGATTCCTGATTGTGCCTTCACTTTGCTGAGTTCTGAAAGGAATTGGAGAGGTTATTAATGACACACAGTGATCACACACCAAGTTAAAGCCTCTTGCTAAGTGAAATTCGAGGGAAAAGCAGCCAGCTTTTCAGTATTTCGCAGGAACGCTTTGTGTCTCTTTCCATTTGCAGCCAGACAGTTGCAAATTACATAAAATTGCTCTTGAAGAAGAAGGGGAAGAATAGAGGGAGGAACCAGAGGGGGAGAGGTTGAAAAAAAGTAATTCTTTGGCAAGGTACAGTTACAGTTTTATTTCCATGCAGAACAAAGAAGGGCTTGCTGAAAGGTAGGCAAGTAAGTGGCAGAAATTGGTATTGATCAGAGATGGGAATATGGTCAGTGTGAGAACAGTGCTGGGGGGACTGAAATGTGGCTACATCAGGGGTGCTCGTGGGCACGGGGACGGCTTGGGAACGCAGGGACACAGGAATGGAAAATTACAGAAAGCAGCAGCATTGGAGCAGAGAGAGACTCTGGGAATGCACCAGGGGTTGAGATGCTGCAGCACTAACTCAGATGGCTGGGCACAAGGATTAATGCAGAGACCCAGCAGAGCTCAAGCAGAGGGCATCCTTGTAGGCAGGCTGTCTCCTGTGCTGCCAGGAGCAAGGGCTCACCATGGGCCATCTGTCAGGATCCACAGCCTGTGATGATACAAGGGAACACAGGTGACTGGAGGGGTTTCAGTAGAGGTCAAAGCATCTCATTCTCCCCTCCCCTGTCTTTTGTGTGAGTGCTGGTGTGAAACCAGCCTGGGCCAGTATGTCTGAAAGTTTCTTCACGTGAACGCTTACAGGATAGTGCAGCTGCCAAAGCTGGGAGACAAGCTGAGGAGTGGTGTGGGGGGCCCTAATGTTTGGTTGGGGGCTGAAGCTGGGCTCAGGGTGTTAATCTTTGAGGTGGCCTCTGCAGTTTGAACCTTTGGGCAGGGCAGAGCAGAGAAGTTTCTCCTGTGTCCATCTTACAGGTTCAGTAGACAATACCAAGAAATTCATGAGCTGTGCAACATTATCAGTAGAAGGTAGCAATACAGAGAGCATGTCAAGGGTGTTGTTGAGATGGCAGCACCAGGACATGAAGGTGCCTGGGCTGAAGCAGCCTCTTGGTGAGGAGCAACAGAAGTGCCTGTTCATTGCAGAGAGAATTGCAAATGCTTATGCTGGTGAGGGTTTGGCTTAAGGGACTGAGAACTAGCAGTGAGGCAAGGCAGAAGCCCTATAAAGTGCATACCCTGAAGAGGCAGGGGGAGAGCAAGGTGCCAAGGCCGACACTGGCTCCTGCTGCCTGTGGAATTGGAAGGATAATGAAATGCAAAGATCAGCACCGGTTCACACGTGCTGACCAAACATACGTGTGCAAGCTCTGTCTTGTGACCATGGGGCCTCCCTTTCTCCCTGGGAGTTTCTGCCCTTTGCACAACCAGGCACTCACATCTCCTTGTAGCACATAGCTTAGGTTTTTGTCTTCCAGAGCTGGCATGTGTCCTGGTGAGTTCACCTGTGCTTGTGAGCACGTACGCTTGCACCTGCACACCAGCCCATGCTCCTGAGTGTGGCTCTGCCTTCCTACCTCCCCAGTGCACGTACATAGGTGTTGGTGAATGTGGATATAGAATCATGGAATGGTTTATGTTGGAAGAGACCTCTGGGGTCTCTGGTCAAACCCCACTCAAAGCAGGGCTAACTACAGCAGATCACTGAGGACCTACTCCAGCTGAGTTTTGAGTATCTTCAAGGAGATCCTGCAATCGCTCTGGGCCTTCTTCCAGCCTGTGAGCACCCCCACAGTGAACTAGTCTATCAGCCATAGCTTCTGTTGGTCAGCCCAGAGAAGAGAGAGTTCAGGGGGTTCTTAGGGTGGCATGGGAGGGTCATCTGTGTCCTCTTTGATGCAGTGCCCTGTGGTGCACTGAAACACTGAGGAAGGAGCCCTGAGGATCTGTCCATGAGGACAGACTGACCATGTGGTCCTGAGAGATGGCACTTGAATGTGTCTGCCAAGCAGCCAGGTACTTGGCCAGGGCTGTGACTAATGTATTGGGCTTGTCTCCCTGCTGGGTGTCTGATGTTAATGCACAGTAATGGTGCTGTCACTTCCATAGAGATACCAGGGAGATACAAAGGCTTTCTGAGTCATGGCGATAAGTTGCTTGCCTTCCTCCTGGAGCAGCACTAGCTGCAGTAGAGACAAGGATGTCTGACTGTGTTACGGGAGAAGGAACACAGCAGAGCAGAGAATCCAAGACTCAAAGCAGGCATTCCATGTGTGTTGTGGCCCACATGCTGCTCAGATGTCTGCTTGCCCGTTTCTGCTTGCACTCAGCTTCGATGGGGACTGGGGGATGACTTCCCTGCTCTGCCTGATTTGCCCTCTGTGCTGGGGGTAGGGAAAATACCTCCCCAAAAACCCTGTGAGACGAGTTGGAACTTTTGGGTCCTCTTCTTGGTGACACAAAGCTGCTGGGTGAAGTCTTCCAACAGTCTTCCTTGCTCATGCAGGCCCGAGCTGTGTGGTTTGGACTCTGGACTTTGTGTCCTGCTCCTGCCGTATTCTTACTGCATGACCTTCATCATCATGTGTCTCGATTCCTCTGCCTGGAACACAGTACTCATAATTATCCTTGTCCCCTTGCTGAAGGGATTGTTTGGGGTGAATTCATAAGCAGCCTTTCGAGCTGTGTTGGGATGGTGTGTGGTGCTTCTGAGAGAGACAGCTCCCCTTTCCTGGAGGAGGATGAAGGAAGGGTCTGGGTAGGACTGAGGTACACTGAGACCTCAGTGGAGAGGCGCAAGCAGGAGGCTTGGGCACTGAGACTGGCACCAATCCACCACTGCTGCATTCCCAACCAGAAACAGAATCCAGATGAGCAAATCGCCATTTAGATTTATGTGCTATGCACAGCTAGAAGTGGTTGTGAGTATTCAGGCAGGGCATTTTGACTGGCCAGAAGAGGACCAGCCCACAACTTGCAAAGCCGAAGAGCCCAGGACTTAATTCTGCCAATGGCCTTGGATGCCTTTTGGTTCCTGATGTCCCAGAGGAGCCAGTCTGTGTTGTGTTTCATGTTGTCTGCCTCTGAGCGTCTTAAGACTATGAGGTTCCCCTGCATTGCACCTCAGGGGCTATTTTACATCACTTACTCCTAATTAATAGAGAGGCTTGCCCTGCAATCCCAGGGGGCTTTCTCCCTCCATCCAGCTTTTACAGTTTGAAAGCTGAGGAAGTGAGAGCTAGGGCTGTCAGTGCTTTTAATTGGAGAACATGGCTACAACATTGCTGACATGGCAGCTCATGCTGAGCATCGGTTCACCTCCAGAAGCGCTTTTTGGGTTATGGTAGGAGAAATGGTGCATTTTGGCCTTGCTGAAAACAGTAGCAAAGCTTCCTCTGACTTTAGCAGGGCCAGGAGTTGTCCTTAGAGCCTTGATCTCAAGAGAGCTACAAGGGTTGGGGAGCATTTCTTTGAAAGCAGGGAGGAAGCATAAGCAGAGTACACTTCCCTGTTTGTCTATGCTGACCAGATGCTGGGGGTGGGATGTAGTCTAAACACTCTCCAGCAGAGCCTCTCAGCTGGTGAGGCAGGCATAGGCTCATACCTCATTTGCTGAAGTTCTCTGTGCCACGTGTGTTCACGTATGTTTGTGTTCTTGCGTGGCAAAGGCAGGCATGCGTGTGCACGCGCTTCTGCTTGGCGCTCGAAACTTGAGGCAGGCACACCTGGCTGCTGGGTTCTGGGCTGAGTTGGGCATGTACAAACACTGCTTTCTTAGACTCAGGTGTGTTCTCTGATTACTGTGCAGCTTGAGATGATGGCTGGAGGACAGAAGAATTTGTACTTCTGGAGTTTGCTGTACAAGGCAGAAGCTTGTCCTCCTTGCTACTCTCTTTTCTCCCTCAGAAGGAAGGGGGAAAGCTTGACCATCCTCCCTGTACCTTGAGTTCCTGTAGGGGACAGAGCTTTTTGTCTGAGACCTCTTCACAAAGTTTAGGACCCCACAGGGATGCTTGTGAAGGTCTTGCAAACTGTGTTGGTGAGTTAAAGCATCTGTGGACTCTGTATTTGTAGGCTCACACCTCTGCTTGAGAGGCCTTTGGTATTTTGGTCATCTTTGGTGGCAACGTGAGACTTAGAAGGATTAAAGTGGTGATGTCCTGTTTGTGGAAACCTCTGGATGTCCAGTTCTCTGCAAGGAGGGCCTTGCCTGCCTCTGCCTGATTTGGAGGACCTCCCCTTTTGGGAAGCAGCAAGCCTTGCTCTTCTCCAAGCTTTAGCATCTGCACAAATTTCTTGTATCCAGTTTTCTCCTCTTTACCCACATCTTCCACAGCAGATGAAGACCAGCCCAGAGACCAGACCTCGGTTTGGTGGCTGGCCCTCAAAGCCGCTACAGCTGGCGAGGTCTCTGGAAATGGGCAGCACTTGACCGAGGACTTGGTCGGCCATGGGCAGGGGAGGAGTCCTGCCGTGCCTGCCAGGGTGCTGTGTCAAGCGGACAAGAGAGAAGCTGTGGCCGCAGCTGAGGAGTGCAGAGCAGCCCTAGGCAGCCAGACACTGCTTCCAGACTTGCACCAGTGCTCAGCCACGTCACTGTACATCATCGGTAGCCAGCGTCCTGCAGGCACGGTGCCGTGGCCCCAGTGTGGGGTGCACTCCTCTGGCGGGCAGGTTCCTAGGGCCAGCCGTGGTCGCTGGCCCAGGGGCAGGCCCTGCAGCGCACCTTGGCTGCGCAGTCCCTGGGGCGGGGGGAAGGAAAGGGGTGGACAGATGGGTGGAAGGGCCCCCTCCCCAGAGATCACATCGAAATGTCTCTTTTGTGCAAAGCAGAGGGAATGCCCCCAAGAGCTGGTTTCCATGGCAACCACAAATGTCAGGTTCCATGTGGTGAATAACCGTTTCCATGACGACACCGCCTTTACCCTCGGTGCTGGGAGCTGGAGTGACAGCCCTGTTGGGGGTGGGGACAGAGAGATGTCCTCAGGTACTTAACCCTCTCCTTCACCTCCCCCCATCCCTTCCTACTCCTTGTCCCAATCCCTCAGCCCCAGCATCCCTGGGTCCTTCCTCACCTGGGGGTGTGCTGCTCTTGGCTTTCACAGCATCCCTTCCTCCCTCCCCCCATACAGATTTGCTCCTTGTAGAAGCTGAGATCCGAGTCTGTCCCTCCAGCTCCCTCCCCATCTGTTTAGCTTAATCCTGGTTTTGCATCCCGAGTAGAAACAAAGCCGTTTCTCCGTGCTGTGGGAGCAATGGGGAGTGAGGTGGCCAGCTGCCCCTCTTGGCTCCGCACTGAGCCCTTCCTTCCCCTCCCTTCCGACCACACATCTGGGCTGCCTGCCCCCTCCCATCCAGCCTGCAGCCAAAACACCCCATATAGCCAGAGGCTTGAGCAGTGATTGGTGAGGAAATCTGAGGCTTTCTGGAGCTAGTGTCTGACTGCATCCTTCTGAACTCCTGCCTCACATCCCACTCAGCTCATGGGCTGAAAGAGATGCCTCATTCTTGGCAGCTCCTCGGGGGAGCAGCAGCATAGAGGCTGATGTCTGCCAGTGCTGCCCATGCTGGGGTCACATGGCAGCACAGTGGGACGTTGGGAGCTCTGCATATCCATGCAGCTGACCAAGACTGGGGAAGGGTCCCTCAGCCTTTCATTCTCCTCCAAATGACACAGCGGGTCCTGGAAGATGGCGTTGGAGTTGGCACTGCTGCCTACCAAGGTGCAGCATGGCAGCAGCTTGGCCTTCCTTTAGAGGGCTGCCAGCCAGTGGCTGGCTCTGCCAAGCAGCCCTGTATCACTCCTGAGGCGTGGATGGTATTGCTTGGGGCTGGTCCCAGCTTCTGTTCATCCTGCCTGAGATCCACCAGTCAGTGGAAGCCAGCTCACAGCCCACAACGGCCACAAGTGCTCTCCTGTGCCCATCAGTCAGGCTTTAGCTAGCAGTGGTGTGCCATGCCACAGCACCCTTCTGGTTGGCATCTCTGTCTGGTGAACTGCAGAGTTACTGTAGCAGTTTCCTCCAGCTGTCCTGAATGTGGGCTCTTACCTCTGGTTTCTGGCCAGTCTGCCCTAGCCACCACCTGGAGACTGACAGCAGTCCACATTTTGCATGCTGGCTTTTAAACACGTTTCAGTTGGTGACTTGTGTGGCTTCATTTCACCTGATTCCACTGCCACCAGCACCGTGTGCAAGGCAGATGAGCCAAGCTCTAACCCTCTGCCTTTCTCTTCCGTTGCAGATGGCGCGCCCGATTCAAGTGAAACCTGCAGACAGCGAGAGCCGTGGAGGTAGTCGTCATCTCTCCTTGTTTCTCCTTTGGTGGCTTTGTGCTTGTGAGGGGGACCAAGCAAAGAGACAGGGTCCTGGCCTGGCCTTCCTCTCCCTACAGCCTGTCTGGAGGGATGTGCGTGGCCGGGAGGGCCAGGAGGGGAGTCTAGGGGTAGGCTTTGATGGAGAGCTTCCGGTTGGGCACAGCAGGCAGCTGAGAGCACCCCAAGTCCTGGGAGTGATAATGTGGCTCAGCTCTTTCAGGGTACTGTTAGCCTGACAGTGTCTGCCCAGTGAACTTTGCTGTATGGTACCAGGAGTCCTGGGGGGTGTGAGCAGTTGGGAATTCTTGTACCTGATCAGCCCAGTAAAAGCCAAATCCCTGCAGCAGCCCTGGCTTTTTAACCTGTTCAGCTTGCTGCTCCACAGCTGATTCTTCTGTCTGCAGCTCACTCCTCTGTCTCCCCTGTCGCTATTGGACTGTCTCAGCCTCTCCACTCTCAGTCCTGCAGCAGCCCCTGTCACGCTGTTGGGATCCAAATGCTGTTGCAGAAAATAGCATGTGATGGGGAAATGGTGTCTGAAGGGAAAGGATCCTGAGTTTAGTCTTGAGTTGGAGGTGCTGTCAGCCTGCAGGGAACCAGCTTGGTTAGAGCAGTGTATCTGAGTGGTTCAGAGCAGCTGGAAAATTGGGAAGGAGAAACTCTGTTAATTTAAGGAGCACAAAGCAGATCAGATGCCTTCTCCAGGTGGAGAAGGTTTGCAGCTCCAGCCCTTTCCAAACTGAGGAACACATTTTGCTGCTTTTCCTTGTCTTACCTATACATTTCTTTTCCTCCTCTCTCCATTCCTGCATCTGCCTCTCCATGCCTTGTGTTGTGGGTGCTGCGTCTGAAAGCAGTTGAGTAGTGGAGAGGAGAACTTGTGTGAGACTGTCTGTCCTGCAGGGCAGCATGTCCTCCACGCTGTGTTTAGCTTTGGAAGGCTTTTGTTTTCAATTTTAAGGGGTCATTTCGAAGCAGTTTGCAGTGACTCCCAATTATTGCACTGTCAGGAACACGAGATAGATTTTGTTTTATAGGAATGTGTGTATTTATGGTTAGGTGATGGTCCTTTAAAAAAAATCTATTTAAGTTGGACTGTTCTTTCAAATAGAATCTCTGACTTTCGTTGTTTACTTGAGGGATAAGATGCTTGACTTTTACTGAATTCTGGGCAGTTTTATTCCTTTGGCTATTCTGAGAATCCCAGACATGCCACCTATAGATATGCTCTTTTTGAAAAGAACTGTGGATTAAGGCTCCAAAGAAACCAGCAGTCAGTCCTAAAAAGATGTAGGACTGGATTCACCTCCCCTTAGGACAGCCCCTGGGTTCAGGGTTGAGTTAAGGTCCTTGTCCATGCTATAGGCAGTGAAAAGAGGCCAGTACCTTCACTGTGATTCACTCTCTCCCCCTTGACATTCTGGGAGTGGAGGAGCTGTCCTTTGGAGGTGGCTGCAGTGGGGACAGAGGTTCACTGTTTGCTGACACCTGAGGCTGCCTGGGGATACAGCCACTAGGGGATTTATTTCTTCCCTCACCACACTGATGCTAAAAATTTGCACCCTAGATTTCTAATTAATTCAGAAATTGTTTAATTGTATCTGAGGCTATTCCTAAGGAGTCATTTTTTAAGGGAGAGTAGGAAAGCCTTTCTCAGGTGCACCAGGAACTTGACATCACGCTGCCAAGATGTGCAGACCTTGGCAGATCCCATGCACCCTCAGGCTATAAGACATGGCTGCAAACAGCCAGCACCCCAGGGCTGCACTGCTTTGTGAATGCAGACCTGTGCCACTTGGCACACTCACCACTACATGGACACACTTGCCCTCCTCTGTCACTCGTGCATAGCTGATGCCCTGCATTAAGCCCTCACACAACAGCAGTGAAAGCAGGCCCCACAGACCCACCGCTGCGGCGTCAGAACTGTTTGTGTTTCTTTGATGAGAGCAACTCTGGAATCTCTGGTGTTTCACACTAGACTGAGGTCATTTCTGCAGTCTTTCTTTTGCTGGTGGGGCGCTGCTAGGGACTCTCTTCTGTACCCAGCCACCTAGTATCACAAAATGTATCGGGACTTAATGCCTTTAATGCCTCAGCCCCTTTGTCAAATTGAGCTGAAATGGGCCAACAGGTTCAAACTACAAGGATGATTTGGAGACAAGCTTTTGGTGAAGGCACAGGACTCTGAAATCTCTAAGCTTATGGGAAGTGCCACAGTTTCTGATGACTGCAAATGTCAGGGCATAGGCTCTGCATCCCATGGAGCAGGCCATAGAGGAAAGCAGCCTTTGGAGCCTGGCCAGTTGCCTCTCTCCAGAGATCACGTCCCTAGCTTCCTTCCAGCTTCATTGCAGAGGTCATAAACAAGTAGCACTGGCAGGATCCATGACAAACTGGATTTTTTTCCTGAGGAAGCAGCATCAAGGCTGCACCCAGCATTTGTATGAATCAGGTTGCTCTTTCCAAAGGTTTCTGTTGTGGTGCTCCACTTGTCAGGGAAGTAGATGAGCAAGTTTGCAGATGTGGGAAGAGCTATTCCCTATAGCAATAGCCCCACACCAGCAAAAGGTAAAAGGAAGATTTGGGGCAGGACAGAACTGCTTTGACTAGGAATTTATCAAGGGACCAGTTGCACGCATAAGTGAGGCTCTGCTTTGCATTATTGTTGAAGGGAACCTCTTCTATCTTCTTTAGGGACTGACATCTCTCAAATTAAGTACCCTGAATTGAGTATGTGAAGTTAAAGCACCAGAATTTGCCTCCTGGTCTAAGAGATGATAATTTTTGTGCCTAAAGGGCAGTTTTGGCCAAGCCTTGCAGGGGATGTCTGGGATATCTGGATGCTCAGTGTTACTGCAGCCTGCACAGGGAATTCACTAGTAGAAAGATGCTGTCTGCATTTGTTTGGAGGGGGAGCCGTGATTCTGGTGCAGGCTTTGTCAGTTGTTTCCTCCTTTCCCTCACGCCTCTGTGAGCCTGGGAGTGCCAGGAGGTGAAGGGCTGAGGGGGCAGAGGAGCTTGTCTGTGCTTCTTGTGAGACCTGGAGCACTCTGTTGCACTGATGTGATATGACAGCTAGCCCAAGCCCATTAGCACTGCCTTAGAGACAAGGAAGCTCTCTGCATACCCAAAGAGATTTGCTGTGACCCATCCACAGCCAACTGCTTGAGCAGGCTTCCTCCCTCTCTGTCACCCTTGCTGCTGACAACTGCTGGCCAGATGACCTAAATCCACGGGGTTTAAAGAGGAGCAGTGGCCAGTGCCTCCATGCTCTTCTCTCTCTCCTGTGGCCAAAGCCTTCAGCCTTAACCTCTCGCTTGTTCCTGTGGTACATTCGTCAGCGACCTGCTTTGCACTGGCTCTCCTCCTGCTGCCTGGGTGACTGACTGTGCCCAGAGCATGTTTCCGTGGGAACTCAACAGTCCAAGAGCAGAGACACTTTTCCTGGTTGCTGGACAGCATGGGAAATTGCCAATCAGAGGGTGAAAAACAAGAGCTGGAGTTACCATGAAGCAGAAGTGGCAGGAGGAGGCTGTGCTGCTACCCGTGGAGGAGAGAAGATCTTCCAGTGCTGCAGGAGTCCCTGCTGGGGAGTCGGAAGAGGCAGTGAGGCACAGCAGTGGCTTGGGGGGTGCCAGGTGGTTCAGGATCAACCACTTTATGGGTGGTGACAGCAGGCATCAAATAAAAGGGCTTGAAGCATTTTGGCCCAGGTGTGGAGAGGTGAGGCAGCTTGGTTGTTGGTGGGGGAACACCCCTATTTGGAAGCTGCCCAAAGTGAGAGGGCACTAGATCATGGGTTGGGCACCCACACGTGGGGAGAGAGAGAGAGGTCAGCAGCAGAGTAGCTGTTTCACAGGTCCCCAGTTGCTGCAAAGAGGCATTCTGAGGGAAAAAATCTGGATCCTTTTTCTACATGTAGTCTTGGGAACTGGGCTGTATGAAATGAAAAGAACTGTGAAAAAAAAATCTCTCTCTTCTGTTGTCAGTGACTTCACTTTCTCCTAATGCTGCAGTTGTGGGCATTCAGGAAAGATTCAAACCCAGTAGGTGTGTTTCTGTCTATCTGCCTTCACAGCTTGAGTCCCTAAGGTATCGCAGTTTTAACCTGTTCTGCACAGCCAGGAAGGCTGGCACTTTTTTGTTCCAAATTCAAAAAAGGAAAGCTGAAATCCCCACATAAACACAGGACTCCCAAAGGGTTCTGTTAGGGAGTCCTGTGGGGTAACAGAAGGCCAGTGGTAAGGCTGCAAGAATGGAGACTAGCCCCTGCTGTTTCAGTGGGCCTTTCCCAAAGTGCAGGGTAAAGAAAAATGCTTTTGATCCAGCAGAAATGGTCTGAGGATGAAACCATAAGAATTATCCAGGAAATTTCAAGGCCCTCTGAAGGAGAAAACAACTAGTAACTCATAGTTGAATGTTGATTTGATTGCAGCTTGACAAAGTTCCTTTCATTCGTTGCCTCCACTGCAGAGCTGTGACCTCTGGCATCGATTAGACTGTTGCTTGATAGAGACTGAAGCTTTGGGTGACTACAGTAACCATCAGATCTTTGCAGTGAATTAGTCATCAGCCAAAACTGGAACTATTTATCCAGCTCTCCACTGGTTACCCACTGTTCTTCTGCAGAAAACTCTCTTTGCACAAAAGGGGATCCAAAAGCAGAAGGCCAACATGACAAAAGTAACATTGGGTCTGGTAGCTGTATGCTGCCCCACCTACAGCTCCAGATTTTTGTTTCTAGTGTAACTGACTTTTCCAGTTGTTTTAACACCCTCCTGGTACCCTGACCCAAACAGCCTGCTGGGGTCCCTAAAAAGCAAGACAAGACCATCAAGTGCCTTTCTGGCTACTAAGTCTTATTCCACAATTATTTGCTTGTTAGTTCAAAGAATGGAGGATTATTTTTTCAGCATGTGAAGCCAGTACAAATATTTCCCAGTGTGTTTGTCCCCTTTGTTGGTGTGGTCTTTGAGGAACTCCTGCTGTGTTTGCAATCCAAAGGCCACAGCATGGTGCATATATTTGAAATAAGGCCTGGCTGCAGCTGGAGTATAGAGTCAGGGTAGAGGAAAGGGAAACAGTGCAGAGCTCAGCTGCAAAACTGGGGTCATATATGGCACCCGCTGCTGTTAATGGGCACACAGGGCTCCTGCTCCTTTAGTTTCCATTCTCCTCTCCACCTCCCAGTAAGTATGTTCCTGACCAGTCCTGTTTTCTTTCACTCCGAGTCAGATTTTTCACCTTCTCTGTGTGCTTTTTGTTTGCTGATTTGCCCACCAGCATTTTTGAGCTGGGCCTTGGGTGGGGGCAGGGGCTGTGTTACTGCTAAAGTGGCAGCTGTACAGCACCTGATTTCTTAGCTCTTGTGCCTTGGCTGGGGATTATTGGCATTGCCAGAGCACTAAATTTTGGATGGACTCAATCAGCTGACATAGTGTCTCCAAAATGCAACCATTGTCGTGCAGGTGCAGGGAGGAATGTAGAAAGAATCGGAAGGAAAATGGAAGGGGATGAAATTCCCACAGGTTTTAGTCATCCAGGGAATGATGAAAATGGGGAAGCCGGGAAATTTGGCCTTAAAAAGTACATGAGGCCATATATTTCAGCCATGTCCAGTGATATAAATCAGGAGTATCTGTTTGGAACTGGGTAAGAGCCTTAGATGCAGCACTTTTAACCCTTTTATCTATGGCATCTGTGTTGCATGTACGTCTAGTGCCTAGTGGGGAGCTGTGCCTGCATGAGTTTGTGCTTGGGCTCTGAGGGGTGGTGCAGCCATGCAAAGGGGCTCCCTGTGGTGTTTGCATGGTGGAAGAGTGCATGTCTGCACATCCCTCTCGTTCACAGAGGAAATGTGTTCTGAAGGTACCTGCTGGGAGTGGGTCAATGTGCAAGCATGTTCCTGTGCACTCGTGAGCCTTTGTGCTTGTCCTTCAGTGTTGTGTGTGTGCATCTGCTGTTCTGCAAGGGACCAGTGGCACCTGTAGATGCTTTGTGCACGCGTTCCCAAGTGTGTCTGTGTGTAGGCAGAGCAGTGGAGGGGAGGCAGATTGCTCACTTACCTGGGTGGGAGCCATCGTCTGAGGCAAGGGGAAGGAGGGGGCTTTGCCGGCACTGTGAGTTTGTAATGTCTCATCCATTCCTGCCGTATGTACACAGCACCACCCCTGCAGCCTGCTCTGCTGCTGTAGCTCCAAGACCTGTTGTTTTTCAGGTCACTGCACTCTCAAACAGATAGCAGTTTCCTTGCTGTTTTCCCTGACCTGTGTCACGTTCCATTGGTTTTGTTTGAAGCCAGCCCTTCTGATCCTGTCGCTAACAATAAGGCATCTTCTCTACTGCTCCTCCCAAGCCGTATCCTGACACATTCGCTCCTGTGGGTCCTGTGTCTCTGTGCATGTTTGGGCACTGGGGGAGGGCTAGCTCTGTTGTTGGCACAACTGTCTCCTTGTAAAAATGGAGATTGGGCTGGGTTTTAGGCTAGGGCTTTAATGTTGTGCTATTTTATTAGCTGGTCACAGCAATCTGTGGAAGATGTGGCCCCAACCACTGCTGTGTTTGTGCTTGGCTGGATGGCATCAGGCTGTGTGATGGGCCCCTGTGTGTACTGGTGGGGTTAGAGAGGGGAGAAAGCACTGTGCAACTCTCTTCCCACCTCCATACTTGGCCATCCCCACAAAACCATAGTCCTCACTTCTCCCTGAGCTTAAGGTCCTGGATGTGTTGGCCAGCCTTCCAACCTCTTGCCAGTGTGACATGGGTACAAAATGCCATTGTAGAGGAGAGGAGTGGGGACCATGGAGCTGTTTGTTGGCCCTCACCCAACTGTCTTGCATTTGGCTGATCCTATGGTGAGGCAGATTGGGACCCAGGCTGGCAGGATTTATTCCAGGCCTCAGAGGACAGCTTGGTAGACATACTGGTTAGACTGGGGTAGGGAAGAGCAAATTAAAGCTAAGATGCTTGGTTACATAGCAGCCATGGAAACAGTGGTCTAGGAGAGAAAGAAAAGGAAACAGAAGTCAAGGGTCCTAGGATTTACTCACCCTGTGTGGGTTGGTCTGCTGTATTTCCTAAGGTACCTCTTGGACTTCAGAGGTTCTTCAGTAAGGGTATAACTGCCCAGCCATTTTTTCTTACTGCCATCTGTGTTGGATCATCCAAAGGAAAGGGGTAATGAGGAGAAGGAAATTATTAATATTTTTTTTTCCATGGGGAGGGTAGGACAGGGAAAGCCACAGAATCCTCTGTAGGTGCAAAGATCTTGGGGAGGCACTGCATACTCACCCCTGGAAGCATTTCAGCCAACAGCAAATCATTTCCATGCCAGGCATGTTTTCAACACTGGGCTGTTTTGTGCTTAAGTGTCCTTATGCTCCTGCTTTGGACCGTAAACCTCATAGAAGGTTGATGTTTCTGTGTTTGCCCCTAGGGGACAGGAAGCTCTTTGTGGGCATGTTAAATAAGCAGCAGTCTGAGGATGACGTGCTCCGGCTCTTTGAACCATTTGGGGTCATTGATGAATGTACCGTGCTCCGTGGACCTGATGGTAACAGCAAAGGTGTGAACCCCTCTGTGTGTTGTGCCCTTTCTCCCTGATCCTCAGGTAGCACTCGCCTGCCTCACCACCTGCTCCTCCTTTCCACTAGGGTGCTTATTCCCTCACCCCATCTTTGTGGGAAACCTATCACAGCCAGGCATAGAGAGCAGGGCAGGAAGAGTTGAATGCTGCAACAAAAGATTGGGGAAGATGGGGAAGACCAGGGTGAAAGGAGGGAAAGCAGAGCATGATGAGTAGCTAAGTTAGCAGGGTGACTGGTGAGCCTGTTGGTTCAGTCTGGCTCTGCAGCTTGAAATGTTTGTAGCCACAGTTAGAAGTGCACAGATAATTTGGGGAAGAGGTGGCCGGGAGAAGGATGAAGAAGGTGACATCATCTGTAGAGTATATCACCAAATTAACCATTTGAGACCCTTCCTGTTTTTTCCAGGATAGAGGACTTAGGATAAGTCATCCTTTTTGTTCCCTGCTTTCTTGGGGTGGCTTTCCTTTGCCTTCCTTGGGATCCAGATACTGTCTCTTGCATGATGGTGCAAGGGATGCTCTCGCAGCAGTCCTGTCACTGCAGTCTCCTGTGCTCTTTCTGTCCCTTTCCAGGCTGTGCTTTTGTAAAGTTCTCATCTCACACAGAGGCTCAGGCAGCAATCCACGCACTCCATGGCAGCCAGACAATGCCCGTGAGTATAAGGCCAGGGTCCCTACCCTCCTCCCATGCCTCAGGAACCGCCCCTCACTGTCCAAGACCAGGACAGGTTCAACTGCAGTTCCCAGCTCGTGTGGTTGTGGGTGGAGGGGGCGGGGTGCCTGCACATCTGTGCTCGTCTTTAGCAGCCATCCCATCTCCTGGGTTGGTGTAAGTAGCTATGGTCCAAGCTGGTAGTGACAGCACTTAGAGTTTTAAAGGCTGAATCAAAGAGAGCCAAGAACCAGGCCATGAGTTTTATCTTGGAGACAGCTTCCTGGACCAGTTCAAAACTAAGCAGGGTGCAAGCTAACAGTTCAGTGATGTGAGCAGTCAGGATTCCAGTGTCTGAGCATGCTCCCCACCTTCTCTTATGTAGGCAGTAGAGGAGGCTTCTGGGGCAGCCTAGGTGTGGATGGGAACTCTTCATGCACTGTGTGGGGTTTGTGTAGCTGCAGCTGTGCCTTCTTGTGGAAGTGGACCTGGAGATGTGATCTTACCTCACAATCTCTAACCTGGATTGGGGCAATTTGTGGGCATTGCTGCAGCCCAGGTATTTCCAGCTGCCAGGAACTGGTCTGCCTATCCAGCCAACCTCATGGTGGTGGAAAGATGGTGCTAGTGGCTGACAATGTCCTAAAGTGTTTCTGGCTGCACCATCACGTGGTGAACCAGCCAGGGTTGTTTGCACCCACTTTTGCAGCTGTGCTGGCCCAAGGTGTGAGGGGAGGGGCTGGAGAGGAGAGGGAGGGAGGGAAGAAGGAAGGAAGGGGGGGAAGGAGAGATGGATGGATGGATGGGGAAGGGCACAGCCCAGGCTCCAGGCAGCTCCTGAGCACTTTCACGCCAATATTTGCTCTTCTGCTCCTCTTCCCACTCCTTTCTGCTGCCTGTTCTGCCCCATCCCACCTTGCCTGACTGCTGACTCTCTGGCTGTCCCACGGCCTCTTCTCCCCCTGCCTCCTTTCTCTGTCTCCTCTCTCTGTGCCTAGGGCGCCTCCTCCAGTCTAGTGGTGAAGTTTGCTGACACAGATAAGGAGAGGACCCTCCGTCGTATGCAGCAAATGGTGGGGCAGCTGGGGATACTCACTCCATCTCTCACCTTGCCGTTCAGCCCATACAGCGCCTATGCGCAGGCTGTGAGTATCACGCGTGTGTGTGTGGGGAAAGGCTGCCGCTGCCCTCCTGGCTGCGGGGCGGCACCAGACCTGGGCCGGGAGACTACAGACGAGTCTCTCTGACAAATGCATGAAGGCTTCCTGGCACCTGGGAGCTCTTCCTGGCTCCAGTTTCTCCAGTAAGCAGCCTAATGTCTGTGCGTTTCTCTCCTGGAAGGGGTGACAGGAGAGAGCTGGAATCTTCTCAGTGTGAGGCTGGATTTCTCTGATACGATGTAGACTGGCGGAGGTGTCTGGGAACAGGTGAAGCATGACCCAGAGTCTTTCTGTCTTGCTTTGAGGGCAGCTCAGAGCCATGATTCTTGGGTGACATCTGCCATGCGTGGCAGTCTGCCGACATGTGAACTCTCCCTCTGGGGCTGTGCTGTGTCTCTTTGGTTTTGGAGCACCATGAGGGCTCTGGACGCAGCTTCACGGGTTTGTTTCTCTGCTGAATTTCTCAGGAGGGCAGTAATCCTCCCAGTGCTGTCCATGGCTCCTAGGGTTTTCTCTCTTGGCTAGTATGACTGTGGGGTTTGCAGGATGCTGGAGAGGGAGCAGTAGGTAGCAGAGGGTGAGAAGTGTTTTAGCAGTCTGGCCTTCTCTGGCAAGACTGGCTGTGTTTTGCATCTTAGTGCCGTGGAGCAATAGCAGTGATTGCCACTGATGTAGGTCCCAAGCTCAACAAAGTCCCTGCTCAGCTGTGGTGAAGCAGCTTTTGGGTCTTTGGTCACTTTCAGGTCTCTGCTACCAAGTATAAAGCCCATGGGAATAGGCTCAGAAATTGCTCAAGGCAGGAGGAATGCTTGTGTCAAACAAAGAACCCCAAAGCATACACTGTTACTTAAAGTGATTTTCCAGGGGAAGGAGCACAAACCAACCTGTTCCTCTGGTATACATGGACACCTCTTTTACCTCTGGCTTCAGTGGCTGCTGGGTGTGTGTCCCTTCCATCAGCATGGCAGAGAAGGAACTGCTTCTCTGTTGTTGGCCATTTCCTCTCAAAGAATCCCCAGAAACTGCCAAATGCCATAGAACCAGAACTGTTCTGCTTGGAAGAGAACTTTAAGATCGTGGAGTCCAGCTGTTAACCAGCACTGCCAGGTCACCACTAAACCATGTCCCTCATCTTTTCAGTCCCTCCAGGGATGGTGACTCCACCACTGTGGACTATTTTTTCCTAATATCTAACCTAAGCCTCCCCTGGCACAACTTGGCACCGTTTAGGCGTGTGGCAGGAGCACAGAGGAGTAAAATGAGGCTCCCTACCACTGCGGGGTTTGGGGAACCAAAGGTAGAATTTGTCCAGCACAGGTTACTTGGTTCTTCTTGTGTGATGAGGCTGAGACCATTCCAAGCACCAAGGCTTCCAGCAGAAGAATTGTTTAGAGGGCAGAACCCTTTCTGAAGAGACACCAGTATCTCTTGCCAGGACCAGTCCCTTCTATCCAGCCCTGTAATCCACAGCCACCTGTAGGGGAGGTCTGAGGTGGCAGAGAAGCTCAGCTGCGAGGCAGCTATGAGATGATCATTCTTGTGTATCTTCTGCTGTCATGGACATGCACTAACTTGGGCTTGTTATGATGGTGAAGGAGGCAGGAATGGACCACACAGTGAGGTTATGATGGCAGAGGGGACTTTATGAACTTATGATCCAGGATGTGTAAGGAAGGAGAGCAGTGAGACCTTGTGGATTCAGTCTTTAAGTGCCCCCCAGCCTTCAGAAGCTTCTGCTGATGACAAGAAGCCAGCTAGGCCCTAGGCTGTGCTCCTGGCTTTTCAGTTGTGTCTCTGAATTCCCTGCTTTGTCTCTGATTCTTCACTGGCCTTCCTGCTCTGTGACTTTACTTTGGCCTTCCCCTTGACTCAAGCCTCCCTGTCTCCTACTCTTTCAGGTTTCCCCCCCCGCCTCCTTTCCCTTTCCACTGGTTTTGGTTCTCTCTCCTCCTCCTTTCTGAAGCACTGACCTCAAACCTGATTGTTTCTTCTCTTGTGTCATCCCAGTCTCTAGTCTCCTTTCTCCTGGAGAAGAGATCCTGGCCACTTCTTATGTGCATACTGTGTCCCTGTCAGAAGGAGAGGGTATCAGGCCTTTGCAATGCTATCTAGTCTAACCTCTGGAAGTGGGGACAGATAGGAGGGATTTCCTTGCTGAATCTCCTTACAGCACCTCCAAACGTCCTGCCATGGTCAGCTTTTGGGAGATGGCACCTCTGGTAAGCCAGGGCTCAAGGAACTCCCAGTGTGCTTTGTGCTTGCATGGCGCAGGGCTTGGCACAATGGATGCTGCACCTGAGGTTCCTCACAGGCCCAGGAGGTAGAGCCAACACAATTTTGGATGTGACCGAATTGAACTGAGAGGGGTGAGTGCTGCTGGGGTGAACTGGTGCATCACAGACATTGGTTCTTACATTCACAATTTAATATGCTAACAACTTTCTTTCCCTGTCCTCGTGGGATTTCCTGCCGTGTCAAGCCAAAGCAGTTCCCAGAGTCCCTGGCCTAGAAAGGAGTTTGGAGCCTGGGTTGGTTTTTGTTTGTTTGTTTTGGTTGGTTTGGGGTTTTTCTGGTTTTGTTTTCAGGTTGATGTTTTAAATTGATGTTAATTGCATTCTCCTTTAAAAACTACCTCAAATTAAACATGAAATAAACATAGACTATGTTAGGCCTAAAACTATTCTGATCTACTCAAGTGTACAAGCCAAGATGAGTCCAAACAGTCCGTGGTAGCTGCTGCAGGGTCTAAGAAAAATTCTGATGCTTCTCTGGGAAATGGCACTGCCCGAACACGTGGAAGCAGCTTGTAGCAGGGTTTTAAACAGGTTTTATTGCCAGGTGCCTCTTCTCCAAGTGGAAAGTGAGTTTTCATTTCAGGTTATTCAACAAGTTCAATTCAGTGATTACTCTGGATGGAATCAGGGAACTGACTGGGAGCTGAAAATAATCATCTATCACTCTGAGAGGCCTGATGTCCTAAAAAAGCAGCCAATGCAGTTTCCTAACTGCTTTGAATGCATCTTGCCTGTAATTCTTAAATCAATTCTGAACACAAAACATGCTCACATGCCCACCTTTTCTTTCTGCTCTTAGGGGTCACTGTGGTAATTTTATGTATGTAATGAAAACGATTTCAGAATGTTAAGTGTGGTTCATGTTCAGTCCCGTGCAGTCTTGTTCCACCCTGAGCCTGGCACAGAACAGGCAATGTTCATCTAGTAAATAAGAAATGCATTGGTTCCTGCATCCTTAAATGCAGTCAGTGTGAAGACAGGACTAGAAACATGTGCAGACTGCTTGTCCTAGGGTTACCTTCTTTAGCAGAGTTTTAGGCTCTCTGGAAGGCCACATTCTGCTGGTGCAGGGAGTTGTTCCCAGTAATGTGAGCGAGTCCTGCCTCAGGGGAATCACTTCAAAGACAGTATGGTGGCAAATAGACGTGATGATTTCAGGGTGCTTGCTTTCTGTAGTCAAGCAGTAGCAAAGGCCTTTGCTGTTAAGTCAGTCCTGCTGCCTGCAGAGACCCTGCGCAGTGGCATGCCTGGGAGTGTCTCACCTCTGCCCCAGAAAGGCTTCTCCCAATCCCAGTGCTGCCCTGCAGAGCAAGTTCCTCTCCAGCTGCTTACAGAGACAGCAATGCCATGAAACTAGGCAATTCCTCTTCTTTTTATGCAACAGAAATAGTCATCTTCTGGGTGGAGAAAACTAGGAGAAGGTTTAGCTAGCCATGAACTCAGAGTTACCAGATTCTCCAGCTGAGGCCTGGGCCAGACTGGCTTACTGACTCAGCTGTTTGTGGCCGAGGCAGGTCTCTTGAGTGGCCTGTGTTTATATTGCAGACAGTGGGATACCCTGTAGTTAGTGTAAGGAGGATTTGTGTTCTTGGGTTTTGCTGTGTGCCACCCCCTCAGCTCCTCCAGTGTCTAGAGAGCCATGCCTGTTCCTCCACTGCTCTTGCTTGATGGTGAGGATGAGGCTTTTAAGGGGGCTTGATAAGTTTGCACCCAGAACCGAGTCTTTGTTACCACTGGACTCTCATTTCAGTCTGATTTCATCTTATGCTCCAGAGCGTGAACTGACGGTCGGATAGGACCAGGAGGACATTCTTCTACTTCCTCCTAAGGTTCCTCCCAACCTCATGTCCCATCCTCCTAACTCATTCTTTTTGCAGTGTGCATCTCTGCCTCATGAGTTGTATTAGGGACTGTGTGGAGCTGTCACCCCTAACCCCAGGGTGCAGGCCACGGCCAAAGACTGAGCTCAGCAGATTGTGGGGCAGAGCTGGGTTTGGCAGGACACCTGGCTGTACAGCAGTCCATCCGTGTACCAGAATGAGCTCCGCGTATCACCCAGCAGCATGGTCTGCATGTGGAGGCTCGGTAGAAGGATGGGGATTTGGACCCCGTTCCTCAGGGCAAAGCTGTGTTACTTCGTCCCTGGCAGTGTCCCAGGAGATGTGGCAGGAGAAGTGGTTGTGCCTGGGAGGAGATGTTACTGTGCATGGCAGAGCAGTAGCGCCCGTGGGGAGAGGGTGCTGCTGGCTGCTAGGAGCCCAGGGTGCCCTTTCTCCACCGCAGGAGCGGCTCATGGTGGTGGCCGGAGGCAGCGGAGGCTCCTCGGGGCTGCCGGCATGCTGCGGGGCAGGAAGCTGTGCCCGGCTCTCGGGGGCTCCCACACGTGGCCTGGCCCAGGCCACCCGCCCCCCGCCTTGGGACATGGCCTCAGGGAGCTCCAGGCCCAGCCGGGGTCCCCGGGCGCCGCGTCCGCCCCAGCAGGTGCCGCCCAACAGCGGGCGATCTCCCGCCGCCGGCCCCCAGTGGCGGCTGGGGAAGGTGGTGGGGTCGCGGCTCCGGCCAGTCCCCGGGCTGCCCCGCGCAGCTTCCCCGAGCCCCGCCCGCAGCGGCGGGGGGGCCCTGACTGCCCGCTCCTGCCTTGCAGCTGATGCAGCAGCAGACGACGGTTCTCTCCGCCTCCCACGGCAGTTACCTGAGCCCGGGCGTCGCCTTTTCACCTTGTCACATCCAGCAGATCGGTGCCGTCAGTCTCAACGGGCTGCCAGCCGCTCCCATTGCACCAGCATCAGGTGAGGACGCAGCAAGTCCTCCACCACCCACAAATCTCCTGTCTCTGCGCTCGGCACAGTGCTCATACAGGTAAAACAGTCCCCACATCCCTCGGGCTCAGCACCGGGATTAGGCCGCTGTCTTCCGACAGTGCAGCCTCTGAGGACACCAGGCTCTACCTAGTTCTGTGCAAGTTTCTGCAACCTCCCTGACTCCCTTAACGTGTTCAGTGCACATTCTTTTGCCCTACTGCTGTTCCTCTCTGCTGCAGATTTCCCCTTTGATATAGTAAAGAAGGAGAAGGTTCCCAGGATTGCACCTGACTCTTGAGTACAGCAGTGCTAGTATTCATTATCATCATCCCACAGTAATAGCATCAGCAATAATGCATGTTTGGTTTGAACAGGTCTGTATCATGCTAGGTGCCATACAAACCTGGATTAAAAATGTGTTCTATCCCAAAGCTCTTGTCAGCATCCAGCACCAGCAGTGCTGCATACACTCTTCCCACTAGTGCTGCCTCTAATCCTGTGAAGGCTCCAGCCTGTCACTTCCCTGTGCCAACCAGAAGGAAGAATAGCTTCATACACAGCAGTTTTGCCAGGCAGATAGAAGGAGGGAGCACAGGCTTTGCAAGACCTCATCTCTCATGGCATGTCCTCTCTTCTTGCTCTGCAGGGCTACATTCACCACCTCTCCTAGGAACAGCAGCCATGCCAGGACTGGTGGCACCCATTTCAAATGGATTCACTGGAGTGGTGCCGTTCCCAAATGGGCACCCAAGCTTGGAAACAGTTTACACCAATGGCATTGTGCCATACTCAGGTATGGAGAGCAGGGGAAAAAAACAAGCCAAACCAAAAAAAATGACCATCCAGAGACCTCAGGAACTGCAGTTAGCTCTTTTCTGGATTCCTCACACAGAACACTTTCTCTGATTACCTACCAGCCAAGCACTGAGATTTACTTGGCTGGGAGGGTGGGGGGAGAGAGACAGAACATCTGAGGGATTCCCTTTGCTGTGCTTCTGACTATGTTCTTCTCTGCAGCCCAGAGCCCTTCAGTAGCAGAGGCTTTGCACCCAGCCTTCACAGGAGTTCAGCAGTATGCAGGTACCAGCTTCCCTTGTCTCCCTCAGGGCCCTGTGTGGCTCACCAGATACTCAGGTAAACAGTTTGTTTTGTCTGTTTGGAATGCAGCTGTGTATCCAGCCACCACCATCACCCCCATTGCTCAGAGCATGCCTCAGCCACCTCCTGTTCTGCAGCAGCAGCAGCGAGAAGGTGAGAATCAGGGAATATGTGTGTCTGGTGGGGGTGGGATTTTTGTGTGGCATATCTTCTGCATCACAGAACCAGTGGAGAGGAGGCAGGCAGCACTAATCTTTGTCCACTGCAGTCTTTTTAATACTGGAGCTGGGTTACAGAACCAACCATGTCTTTGCAGTGAGTGAGTAAACTGGAAAACTTCAGTGGATGCTTGTCATGGAAACTTTCTGACCTTATCCCTGGCTAGATAACTGCAAAATACAAAGGGTTAGCAAGCACTAGAACACAAAGCTTTGACACCAAAGGGTGCAGAGTTAGCACCTTCCCTACGCAGGCAGGGGAGAAGAGCATTTCCAGTTTTTACTGATGCCAGAACCACACTGGTACCAATCAGACCAGCAACTCCAATGTCCTGTCCTCTCTCTTCAGCCTTCCTAGCTTCATGAGTTTGTTTTTGAGGTTATTTCAGAACTGGCCTGGAGGCAAAGGCATTCTCTCTCTCTGCTCCTGCTTTGTACTGCAGGTGTCAGCAAGGGAACAGCTCCTTGTGCGCATCGGGCTCGGAAGAAGCAAATAAAGGAGTAGGCAGGACCGTGTCAGCCAGCAGTGCTCGGGCTGTGGCTTATAGGCTGAAGGGCACCACTGCATAGCTGTGGGCGGGGAATCAGCTTTCACAGAACAGCGTCTCTGGCTCTCCTAGGACTCGGAGAGCTATAAAGAAGGAGCTGTCACCTCAGCTAATTTCCTTCCAGCAAAACACCACCTAGACACTCACAGAGCTCTTGTGTCCAGCACCCCACGTGGGAACTGGACAAGCTGTGAAAGTGACTCTGCACTCAGGAAACTCTAGCTCTGCGCATTTCCTCCCAGCTCCTTTTAGAGGGCCCTCAGAACCCTGTGTGGACCAGTGACAGACAAGCAAGGGGAGGTCAAGACAGAAGCAGGCAGTGCTGGGGTTCTCCTCCAGTGCTGTGCTCTGAGTTGAGCCCATTTCTCTTCTCCTTCCCTTTGGGGGGGGCTCTCTGTTTTGTCCCTCCCCCTTGTCCCCACACCTGCAGGTCCTGAAGGCTGCAATCTCTTCATCTACCATCTCCCTCAGGAGTTTGGAGACAATGAGTTGATGCAGATGTTCCTGCCCTTTGGCAATATCATTTCCTCCAAGGTATTCATGGATCGTGCCACCAACCAGAGCAAGTGTTTTGGTGAGTGTTGATGCCAGGGGGCAAGGGAAGAATGATGGGTAACAAGGACACTCCTGTGCTGGGCATGGCACCAACAGTGCTGTTATCTGTGCCTCTGTCTCGTCCTTCAGGTTTTGTAAGCTTTGACAACCCGTCCAGTGCACAGGCTGCTATCCAGGCCATGAATGGCTTCCAGATTGGCATGAAACGTTTGAAGGTCCAGTTAAAACGACCCAAGGATGCTACCCATCCCTACTGACAGCTGTGAACAAGCAGGAGTCACTTCTGCAGCACAGGTAAAGCTGGTACCATCACAGCAGAGTTCCTACACAATGCTGAGCCATTTCAGGGGCAGCAAGGTCTGGCTGTTCCCTGCAGGGTGGGAAGCCAGGAGCTAACAGGGCAGAGGCTCAGCTCCAGCACCTGAGCAAGGTGATCAAGGCAAGCCTGGAGATGATGGCCAGCTTCAACCGAGAGCCTAGACCACCAGGCAAATTTGTGGCAGTGAGGCAATCCCAAGGCCAAGCCAGAGTTCATCTGCAGGCCAAGATCAGGATAGGGTCAGGTGAAGGTCAACAGGGCCAGACATAGTCCAGTGATTGCCAGGCAGGTCTACAGTGAGAAGAATGAACAGGTACAACATCAGGCTGGGAAAACTGGAGTCCAGGTACTAAGATCCAGGGACAGTGGGTGCTTCTGTGACGTAGATCAGACAGGGACTGAAGGCCCAGCCCTGAGCTGTAATGAGACTCCTGGGCTGTGGACAGAAGGCACAGGCGAGGCTGGTTAAGGCCGTTAAGGCCAATTAGTGCATGCAAGGCCCTGATGGGCAGGTGGCTTCAAATGACCTGCCTGTGCTCTAAGGAAGGTTTCAGTCTACTTTGTGACTGCTCTCAAAAAACTTTCATCTTCCTAAAAGAGTTTTAAACCCCAGTATTTTTGTTTTCAGTTGTCTCATGGGCTCTGAAGTTAGTCTGCAGAAAATGCTTTCCAGGGTAAGAAGGGACAATCCTGTGATCCATAAGGATCACAGAAAAGCAGAGAAAAATTGAGACCCTCAGGGGCTGCAGAAGAGCTGCCTGATGTGAGAGGTGGCTGTCAAAGAACTAGCTCCTACCAGCCAACAGACTGAGAGTAAGGGAGGGCCGATTTTGGACCCTTCTAATTGGCGTCATTTTCCTCCACATTTAAGCAAGAGCAACTCCAGGCCTCAGGTTTGCAGAGATGTCCTCCTAATCTCCCAATTCCCTTCCTCCTCCCTTTCTATTCAGGTGAAGGGAAAGCCAGAGGAAGAGTTTCTGCTTCAGGTTGATTAACAGAGAGGCCAGTAAATTTATCAACTCTTTTGACATCACCCCTTTCCTTCCTCTGCTCCCCACCTACCCAGCCCATCCTCTTCTGCTCTCCTCCCCAAAACATGCAATTAAAGAGAAGGCTCAGTATGTGCCCAGCAGGAAGATTCTTGCCACGATGGACCTGCGTTATTTGCTGCTAATGTGGGGCACAGCAAAGGGACCAGAAAACCAGCAGCCCCTGGGGACACCAAGCTCTTCCTCTCGGGGCATGCCTGGAGTACACGGACCAAGAAACCGCACTGGTGTGTCTCTAGGTTACTGCAGTGATGTATGGCAACTTAGCTCCATCCCTTCCTCCCTCCTAGCCTGTCTCCTGGCCCTTTCATAGATAAATNATATATATACACACAGTCTCTATTTTTTTTAAAGTGGCTCACAGGACCAAACTTTTCCATTCAGAGACTGACTCCTTGCAAGAGGGACTGGAAATTAAGGGTTTACCTTTGCAAGTGTCTTCTCAGCAAGCACTACAGCTAGGCCTGAACATTTTGAGAGGATGCTTGGATGGACAGAGAGCAAGAGACAGAGAGAGAGAGAGGGTGCGAGAGGGAGCACATCTCTCTCCTCAACGTTAGCAAGAAGAAAGAGAACTACATACCTCCAGGATTAGGGCGCAGCCAGCTGCTCAGCTCCAAGTCACTCCTCCACAGACCCTAGCACCAGCCTGGTCAAGGATCTCGAGCGCTCTCTGTCTGACCTTCACAAGGGCTTCTGCAGACAAAGCTCCTGGCATTTGGCTCCATAGCCTACCCTGACTACGCCTCCATTCGGCTGAAAGCACAGGAAACCAGTCCCTTTACCTACAGGAACTGTACTGCCTACACACACACGTGGCACTGATCTGTTTCATTGCTCTCAGTGGTAACTGAGCATTTTTGTAGATTGAGGCAAGAGAAAATGAGCGAGTGAGCAGATGAAGCCTCTGAACCAGAGTGACAGAAGCCTCCCAGGGCTACACACTGCCTCCCCATGTGGAAGTAACCTAATGATGGTTAGCAGGCAGTTCCAACTCCCAGACAAAATGGGATGTTTTCTCCATCTGAACTTAGCAAGAGGACTCACATCTTAACATCCTTTGCAAAGGCTTCCCAAGCAGACACAAGGCCAGTATGATGAAGAGGGTTGCCATTCTGCTTTCCACGCCCCGCCCCCCC
>VWZX01003111.1:0-10072 GCA_013399015.1 Galbula dea
GCTTTACTGGTAAGTGCAGCCAGCTTACTTCCCAGAATATACTGTTGCCTTTTGTGATACAGAAAATTCAGTATTTTTAATGAGAATGTCTTGCACTTATGGACATGTTTTGAGAGCACAGCTTATTTCCTGGCTCCAGAATCCAAGCAAAATGGGACTTGAGGCATTTCTGTTTTAACAGTACCACTGTATGCTTAGTGTTGCTCATCTTCTCCTCAAGTATAGCCAAAATATCAATTCTCAAGAAACTTTCCACTCTATAGAAAGAAACCTGATCGTTCTAGAAGCCTGAAGTCATACTGTGCACATGAAGTCAGCAGTTTAATAATGTGTGCTTTCCATCATAGCTTCAGCTTTGAACTAAACTCAGCAACTACATGTACACCAAAACAGAACTTTATCATTCCATCTCCAGGGAAGCCAAAATAAACAGAAGGATATACTGCTGAAACCTCCAAGCACTGTGGATACACAAATATACTGCAGTCACACACAAATATACATATACAAGCAGGCAATATGTTGCCTAAACATAGCACAAACAGTGCACAGAGGCTTCCCACAATTAAGACAGCTAATATATCTTATAGCAGAACTGAACAGGTTTTTTTCCTGTTTTCCTCCTTCCTTCACAGATAACCATGGATATATTCAGACCAGATCGATCCCTTCTCATTGTATCTTTGAAATAGGTAGGGATAATCTGGCATTCAGCTGAAGTCAGTAAGAGCACAGAGTTATTAATTTTTTCTGAAGAGAGGTCATTAAAAGGATTGGAAGGAGGAGTGTCCCTCTATGTCTCTGTCACACCACTGCCCTGGAGTAGCATGACTAACGGCCTGTGGGAGAAAAAAGCAAAGTCATACTGCTGGCTTCACCCCTGGCTTGTTCATATTGTCTTCCTTCTTTTCCACCCAGTGACTTGCAACCTGTGATTTTGTGATCAATCTGGGTGTTCCCAGCTATCCCCTTCATATACTTTCAGGGTACTTAGTCAGCTTTTCCAGCCTTCCTTCTACCCCAATTATCAGCACTAACTAATGAGCTAAGGAGGCAGAATACTACACTAATGACATTTGCTGAGGACTTCAAGCAGAGAAGGGTTAAGGAGGAGAAATAATACTGTGAAAGCACTTACAGATGCTTAGTGTAAGTCATCAAAGTCATCGTGACTCATCATTATACAGAGCAGTGACAAACTGAAACATAAATTAGAGTTTTCAGGTCCGAATCTGTTTCCCACTTGCAGCAAACAAACAGATGAGAAGGCAGGAGGCTTTAATTTCATTTAATTAGTGCTTCAATTATGACCAAAACATTAGGCCTGTATTAAGTTAAACAGAAAGGCTGATATTCACCTAAACATATCTGTACTCCTTCGTGCATCAAGAACACAGTCCAGTGCTTTCAGAAGACGTCAGCTTTTTGAGAACTGATCTATTTTGGAAGAAAAAAATCCATAAAATACAAAACACAGCTCTAATTAGTGCTGCTGAAGGTACTGCAAGCTTTAGAAAGTGTCCCACAAGTCATCAGAGTTGTGCAAAGCTTAAGAGTGAAAAGGGGAGAAACCATCCCCAGTCTGTGATTCATTCAAAAGAAGCTGCTTCTTCTCCATGCAGGTCCACCTACAGCAAAGCAGGACATAGACCTACCCACACCATTTCAGGAAAATTGATTTGTTTCATGGCTGTTAAAGCCTGAAAACTGAGCTGTTATAAAGGGCTGAGTCCAATCCCACAAAAAAAGAGATCTCTTTCCCAATACTTTCCTGTTTCCAATATGCATCATGTTACGTGAAGACTAACACAGAAAGTTATTTCCACTAGATAGCACTGGTTTTAATGTCCTTAACTAAAGCATATATGCAAAGAAGGAAAATATGGTTTTAAAACTGGCCAGATGGGGAGCTGGGGGGATCGTAAGAAGAGTGCAGTACTGTCTTGCAGTAAGAACTTTCAGTTTCCATCTGTATCTCTATAGTCATGATAAAATTATTCTATTTCATTTGAGTACTCTTTAGAAGCATGCACAATTCAGCAGTACATTTCTGCAATTCAAATCTTTGGTAACCTTGTAAAAGAAAGCAGGCAAAAGGCCTCAAACATGCTTGCATCAAGTATGGCAAATCACCAATTCCAGGCCCCTGATTTTGTGAGTCTGTAGCTGAAGATACATGCACTAGCCATTTATTTTACCTCTTTTAATCTCTACTTCCTCTAATTCACGTGAATTACTAGTTATCAATTTGCCAAAACACTATTTTAAAAATTGGGGTTATTTTTATAACTAGTTATGATTTTACAAATGGCTTGATAGGCATTTTTCAGCACATTTCATGTTAAGAGACTCTGTCTAACTCTATATAGGCACTTGGAAAATGTTTAAACCAACAAATCCACTCATAATCTGCAAAAGATCTGAGTAGAATGAAACATTCCAAGAAGCTTTCCTTAAAACTGTCAACTTTGGACGATTCCCAAATTCATGAGACACCACCTGGAGTACTGCATCCAGTTCTGGGATCCTCAGCATAAGAAAGATGTGGACCTTTTAGAGCGTATCCAGAGGAGGGCCATGAAGATGATCAGAGGGCTGGAGCACCTCCCCTATGAGGACAGGCTGAGAGAGCTGGGATTGTTCAGTTTGGAGAAGGCTTCTGGGGGAAGTCTTCCAATACCTAAAGGGGGCTTATATATGGAGGTGAGAGACTCTTTACACAGGTAGAAAGCAATAGGACAAGGGGGAATGTTTTCAAACTAAAGGAGGGATGATTTAGATTGGATATTAGGAAGAAATTCTTTGCCCAAAGAGTCACTGGAAGAGGTTGCCCAGGGAGGTTGTGGATGCCCCATCCCTGGTTATGTTCAAGGCCAGGTTGGATGTGGCCCTGGGTAACCTAGGTTAGTAGGTGGTACCCCTGGACATGGCAGGTGGATTGGAGCCAGATGATCTTTAAGGTCCCTTCCTACCCAGGACAGTCTATGAATCTTTGAATCTATGAATTCAAGAAAGCTTTTGGGAATAAGAAATGGATTTATAAGTCATGTCTTACTTCCCTCACTATATAGGACAGGGATATCAAAGTAAGTAAACGACAACAAATAAAACGTTCTTGGCAGATTCTTAAAGATAACTTTTCCCACATGTTTAAAAATCAATCAAGTAGCACAGACTGATTGAGAAGATGCAATCACACATATACAAATCCTTCAAAAACATAGCATTCAAAGGTTTAGTATATGGGATGTATCATTATTTTGCAGGTATAACACCACAGCACAATGTCGGCTTCTTGATCCAGGGTACCAGCGTGCTAAAACTTGTGCATGCAGTAAGGAGACAGGCTTTTTCCAACAAATTCAACCTAAGAATCTTGTGACTAATGGGAAAAAACTATGAGGCCACAGCCAAGGGAAATCTGAGCATGGGTCCAAGTGATGCTGAGTATGAAGAAAGAGGTAGTCAGAGTCTAGTGATGTACAGAGACAAAAGCTAAAGACACTGTTGGTATCAGGACTTGTACATCAACTTCTCCTCAAGTATGGCCAAAATATCAATTCTCAAGAAACTTGCCACTCTATAGAAAGAAACCTGATCGTTCTAGAAGCCTGAAGTCATACTGTGCACATGAAGTCAGCAGTTTAATAATGTGTGCTTTCCATCATAGCTTCAGCTTTGAACTAAACTCAGCAACTACATGTACACCAAACCAGAACTTTAAATAGAGAAAAGGGCTCAAAAGCAAACCTGAAAATCAGCAAGTTGTAATTTACTGAACAAAAAATTTAAAAATGTATTTCCAAAGAGTAGAGCTTAATCACAGCTGAGTTCTCAGCCAAAATGAAAACAAAGAGGAAAAAAAAATGAAAAAATAAAAACAGTGGTTGGGGGGGGAAGCTGTCTTTAAAATCATTATCCTAAAAGTAGAAAATCTGTACATAACTCCACAGGAAAATCACATTTGATGTTTGAAGGAAAGTCTCTCATTTATCTATAGCTATTTTCCTGTGAGCTTCTTTCTTTTAACTTTCCTAGAGAGAGATTCAATCAACAGCATTGCACTGCATATCACACACTGATTGCTGAGAAGGCCAAATTCTGCTAGTTTGGAAAGGTCTTTACTCAAGGCATTTACCCTCTGGTCTCTCTTCAGAGCCAGGGGACAGATTTCAGTCCTTCCTTGCCATGAAATAGCCATTCCACTCCGTTGTCAGGTACAGACTGGGCCACGGTTCACTATTTCTTCTGTCTGAGCTCTACGGCTCCAACTTTACTCTGTGAACTCACAGAGTGGAGTGCCTGACCAGTGGTTCTTGTCATGTTTTTGTACCAAATGGCTTTTCCTCTGTTTATTTTCAAGAATTGTTTTGTGGGGTTTTTTTCATTTGCAGGAGGGAACAATGAGATTTTATGGCTAGTGAAGATAAGATCACAAGCTGTATGACCTCATTGGCAGGAAAGTTAAGAGCACTGGTTTAGCTCTCTGAAGGAGGCAAGAAGCACAGCATATGCTGGCTTAAAATATCAAATAGCCAGCTCCCATCAGCTAGAATAAAAACATCTACTGCTAGATGACAGCCATTAAAGCAGTGTCACTGGAACGACCTACAAACTTACAGTGCAGGAAATCTCAGTCACAACTGATTATCTTTGCTAGTTAAGACCACGTGAATTGTTAGCAAACCTTAGCATTCCCAGGGGGATAAGGTCATAGTAGGAAGCTATTTTTCATTAAGGCTCTTTCCCAAGGCATGTGACACTGTTACAAGATGCCAAACCCAAGCTAAACATTTCCTGAATGCCTGAACTTGGACACTGAGCAAGGATATACCCTTCTAGAGTCCCTGGCCCTGTGACTATTGAGAAAGCTGCTCAGAGTTATGGCCTTTCAGTTCCTTTCTGACAGTGGATCCAGGTGCCCACACTGATTGCTCTTCACAGCTTGCTACCATGATCTCCAGCTACCATACATGGGTCTGACCCTGATGCAGTCACACCTTTGCTCTGCACAAGAGGCATAAGCAGTGTCACTTCTCAGCACAAGCAGAAGGCAGTTTTTAAGAACTATGGGGGGTCTTAAAAGTCTTAGACATCTCTTAAGAACAATATATTCAGCCTTCACAATGTTTATGGGGCTTAGTTCTTGGCCTAGTTTCTAAAAAGATTAAAAAAAAGCTCTGAATTTATTGTAATTTTTAAGATTGTAATATTGTGAATAGTGCATCCAATTAAATATGTCAGGAAAGTCAAAGAAGGAAAGTCAAAGTACCCACCTTTTCTCTTACCCCTGTAAATGTTTATTATGCTTTAATAAAGGTCAAGCCTGGAAGCTGGAGTGGGATCATAAGGCTTTTATTTCAAACCTGTTTTAAGAGATACTGATTCCCTTTCATGCTAAAATCTGATTCTTTAGCAATTGCATTTGGTCCCTGATTCTTCAAACGCAGAAGCTTAAATGTAAAATTATGCAAACAGGAAGTTTCATCTTGTGTACTACAATCATCTGTCCCTGTGCTTGCTGGACTGCAGCCTTATTGTAAGTCAAAGTATCATTTTAGACCCCTTTTCTGGCTGAAGTTTTCTCACAGGCACATCATGCACTGGTTCCCAGTGCATGACAGATGTGCACCCTATTGGAAGAGCAAATCCCACTTTTTTTTTTTTTTTTTTTCAGCCTGTCCATGTAGAACCTAATTCTCACAGACAACAGGCAGGCTAGATAATGTGCCAGAGGTTTTTTTAATGTTACACATTAAAAGAGAAAACCAGCTAATGCTTAAAAAGTGCTTTGAAGATAACAATACATAAACCCTAACTAATATTTATGTGGAATGCAAATAGAAAGGATGCTATAGTGCTTAGGCTCCTTTTTCAGGTAAACAAAAACTTCAACTCAACATCCCTTTATATGGGTCTATGGGATACCTCAGCTACATGATGCTTCTTCTAATGACAGGGTTTACAATTGGCATGGAAGGGCAGATGCAGCCATAATTCCATATGTGACTAGATAATAACTTCTGCACTCTGGAAAGTGTCGGTCAATGAGCTGCTGTCAGGTTTAAATTTGTCAAATTAGTAAGAAACAGAACGTCTTATTTAGTGGATGTAAATGTAATTACTTTATGATTATCCAAATACTTTCTACACAAGTTTTCTTGTTTGAATGGTTTCTTAATACTTCTAACTCCAGTGTCCCTGAGGGAAAGATCCCCACAGATTATTTATTAAAATAGGAAAATTTACTTTCCCCCATATAAGGATAAGGAATTCCAGTTAGGGAAGACAACAGCAGCACATAGAGTCTGCCAACAAAGTCCTTCTGCTTTTAAATAAATGATTAAACATCCTCTCAACTCAATGCTCCTTTCACTTCCAACCACAGATGAGACAAAACAAGAGGTAGATAATTGCTGTTTGGTTTTGCTACTTCTTTTTCATCTTAAGTGACTCTCTGAGATGGTCAGCTGACCAAAGTAGTGTTAATGTTTTACCTCTGGGTGCCTGGGAAAGCCAATGTCTTGACATTTTAATGTTGTCTCTTTGCTTTTAACTAGTCCTTGTATGAGGTTGAGAAGCCTAAATACATGTAAAATACTGTATTTTGAGAACACTATGTGTCTTTTTGTAAAATCAATGGGTTTTGACATAGCTGTTGTTGGAGAAACCAGGCCTTCAATTTCCCCAACCAGCAACTTTCTCTGAGAGTGCAAGGACTGCATTTGTAGCTAGGTTTGCAAAAAGACCTGTGCTCCAGGCACTTTGTCTTTGGTTGAGTAGACTCACTCTACTTAACTAAATTGCTGATTTCTCTCAATTCTTGAATTTTCTTTCAGATTCACTTCCTTTTCTAACACACTTCCTTAACCCAATGTTATTGCAATGTCACCACTTGTTTCAGAAATGAAACTTACTGTGTAGGCAGGTTTCCAGACGTTCACCCCTGTGCAGTTTGGTCCTAGTCATAATAATAAGAATGACCAAAACCAGACTATCCTGCAGCAGTCAGGGGAACAACAAGCTTAATACTTTTTGGAATATATGTGGCCTGTCAAGGAAGCATTTAGGAGTCATCTTTCCTAAGTAATTAATTAGGATGTGATTCATCTGCAAGTACTGAGGAAACTAACATCAGTCTTAAAAAAAAAAACAAACCCAAACATGATCACAGCTGATATTAAGCACCATCCATAGGCAGTGTCTTAGTGAGATGCCTATAATATAATTTTATTTACACTGAATCTTTTCTTGTATTATGAGCAAAGCATACCACGTACACTTGTCGGGCCCCCCCTTCAGTCAGGTTATCATCCTTAGGTTTGGTTGTGGATAAGGACAGTCAGACTTTTACCATTTCAATTTGTATTATGCATTCTTCTCTGTTCCTCCCACATAGTGCAAAAATAGCTGAAGTATCACATTTTAATAATGTGCACTTACACCAAAGCTTCCGGGAATTACTGAGCTTCTGTTCAAGATTAGACTGCCACTAATGCACATAAAATTACATTGGAACATGGGCCTTACACAGGCATAGCTCCAGGTGTGGCTTTGAAAAACTACAATATAACCCTGCTTCAGTTAAATGAGCTGAGCAGGAAACCATATGTAGGCTTCAAACATCCTCCTTCTGTCTCTTTGGAATTTGTTACTCTTTGCTTAATCTTGTACTGATTTTGCATTCCCAGAGCATAAAGGCTGGATCTTTACCCAGTCACATCTTCACTCTAAGGACAGGAAATATTTATTCTATATGCTCACATCTATTTTAGTATTTGTGTAGGACAATGACAATCTTTCTCTGAACAAAAATTTCTAAATCTACCAGAGTACAAGTCTATAAATTAGCTTTCCACAAATGAGGATGGGCAGGCAGACAGGTAAGTAGTTACTCCAGAGGAAACTTGTCCACAGCACTATCAAGGTTCTCTCCCTTCCTAGAAAACAACCCTCATACAACAAAAGCTCTATGTCACCTGCTCAGCAAGATGAACACAAATTCAGATGAGTAGGAACATCCTTATTTCTGTATTTAGGAAGCCCACACTAAGGAGCGTGATCTGCTGCACTGCTCTATGCAGCAATGCTTACTTTAGCACATACGTTATACTGGTGTTTTTGCTGACTACGCACCTCAATCTGGTGAAATTGTCAGAGGCAATTACCACAACCTGATAGCTGCCTGAACAGTGTGGTGGTTACAGAGACTGAATTGTCCATTCATCCTAGAAAGAGTCTTGCTGGGAGTGACCAAGTAGCAGAGACAAGGCAACACATAAGAGCATGGAGTATCAACTTGTTGTGCATCTTCTGTGGGTGAACAGAGAGGCTCCAGCCTGCCTTTGTGGTCAACGAAGGTATTTATGTACTCTCTCAGCATACTGAGCAGATCCCAAATGAATCACTTTCCTCCTTTGCTTTGAAACACCAAAGAATGATTATGACAGGGGAGGTGATGAATTCAATTTACCTTTTGTGTTCAAGGCTGCACAGTAAATCATGGTGCAGTTAGTCACTGTAAGTGGTGTGTGGCTGTAGGAAGTGCCAGAGCCTGTTGCTGATTACAGAAGGCTGCTGTGTGGGGTGTGAGCAACTAGATGATCTGCTCAGGCTGGTCACTGAACCGAAGGAGGAAGTGGAGAGATTAAGACCTATCAGGGAGTGTGAGAGAGAGATAGACTGGTGGAGTCATTCCCTGACAGTCCTGAGATGTTCTCAGGAGGAGGTCGCACCTTGTGAAAGTAAGAATTCATTACCCTCTTGCCACGATGTGGAAAGAGGAGGATTAAACGACAGGGGAGAATGGAAACAGGTCACTGCTTGGAGTGGCAGGTGAACTCTTCCCCAGACTGCTTCACCTTCCCAGGTGGCTATATACAATAGATATGAGGCCCTGGTACTAGACAAGCAATCACAGGATGAAGGGGACATTAGTCCTTCTGGGTTGGTAGAGCTACTCAGAGCAGAACAGCCTGCATCTTGCATTTGTACCACCTCTGTTAAGAAAAAAAGGACAAGTTATTGCCATTGGTGACTCCACTCCGCAGGGAACAGAGTCCAATATGTCGAGCAGACCCAACCCACAGGGAGGTTTGCTGCCTCTCTGGGTCCAAGGTACGGGATATTAGTAGGAAAATTCCTGGTTTGGTGCAGAGCCCAGATTGTTATCCTCTTTTAGTTATCCACATTGGCTCTGTTGAGGAAAAGGTGGGTAATCCAAGGGCCATTAAAAAAGAGTTCAGGGCCTTGGGTTGCCTAATAGAAAGCTCAGGAACATAGGTAATATTTTCCTCGATTCCCACGATAGCTGAAGAAAATATTGATAGGAACAGGAGGACCCAATCTGTTAATGTGTGGCTGCAAAACTGGTGTCACCATCAGAACTTTGGGTTCTTTGATCATTGGAAGGTTTATTCATCCACTGGTATGTGGGCATACAATGGGATGCAACATTCTCATGGGGTAGAAGGGTCATGTCTCACGAGCTGGCAGGTGTGATAGACAGGGCTTTAAACTAGGTTGGAAGAGGGAAGGGGACAGAACAGGACACAATAGTAATGAGGTGTGGGTTGGCTCTCCAAGGGCTGAGGGATCGAGTGCTGTCCAGATACTTTTGCCTGACTCAGGGGGAAGTGAGTATAAAGAGTCACTTTTGAAATGTTTCTACACCAATGCATGTAGCATGAGGAACAAGCAAGAGGAGCTTGAAGTACTGGCCCAGTCTCAGAGTTATGATGTTATTGGTTTAAATGAAACATGGTGGGATGGGTCCTGTGACTGGTGGTGCCATGATGGGTGGTTGTAAGGTCTTCAGGGAAGACAGGCAGGGTAAAAGAGGCAGGAGTGTGGCGCTGTATGTAACAGAGGGACTGCAATGCACCTAACTTGCTGCTGGCAATGATGAGGTTGAGAGTCTCTGGGTAAGGATTAAGGGACAAATAAATAAAGCTGATGTGGTTGTGGGAGTCTACCATAGGTTGTCCGTTCAAGGTGAAGACACTCTCTGAGGAGCTAAGGGATGCTTGTAAGTCTTCTGCCCTTGTCCTTATGGGGGACTTCAACTTGCCAG
>VWZX01003113.1:437-45899 GCA_013399015.1 Galbula dea
GGCACAAGACTGATTCAGGATTAATACAAGAACGTACTGAATTGTGTAGATCTCTTAAAATAATTGATGTTGAATATTGTTTAACCTGTGATGGTTTTGATCTGGATGTCACTAATACAAATATAATTTCAAGGAGCTTTTTGTACACTAGAGTAATAGCAAGGTGAGCAAGTTAAACAATGACATCGTATGTACTAATTTTGTTATCATGTTTTTCCCATTACAAACACATAGAGAATACTAATATTAATGTTTTTAGTTTGGGCGTTCAAAACAAACAAAACTAACAGCACAAGGGCTAGTAATGTAGCAGCAAATATGGAGTATCTGCAGAAGAGTTGCATGGGTATTTAATGAACTAATTTAAACCTGTGTGGATGTATGAATAAAATAGAATTGTGTGACCTGTGGAGTTTAATACTTATCTGTGATAGTTTGGATTAGAACAGAATTAATTCTGTTCAGTAACTGTATTTTTTAAAAAAGATATTCCACCACCACATACATAGCACTGTTATTAGTTATTCCCCCCCCACATACACACCTTGCNTATATACACATATGGTTCTAAAGCTTTACATGTTATAGGGGAAAGAGCTGTAGTCTATTTCTATTCTAAGGTAATAGAGTTTGTTATGATAAGAGTGTGTGTATGCATATATTTATGTAGTATCCTGTATATATATATATATAAAAACATTATATACTTTTATATATGTTTTTTACATATACAGCCTTGTATATATGTTGTTATATTCTAAGGAGATATTTCTTTTGTGTATATGTTTTTGTATTGCCCTTGCTGAATGAAGGAGTAAGCATTGGTCTTGGTTTTTTGTGAGCTGTGTATCTGCTTGTAGTACCTTAGCTTTTCCAGTCACATAAGCATCACTGCGGGGAATGGAAACTGTTAAGTGGAGTTCTCTCCTGTACCAAGAAAGAGTAATAAAGTGTGACAGTGATTGGATCTGGAACATGAAGTTGTGACCAGATACTGGCCCAGATTGCCTCCCTTCTGGGAAGGAGACTTTCTCCCAGCATCATTTGCAGAAGTGGAGAACAAACCCCTAAAATTAGCTATCTACTTTTGTTATGTACTTATCCATATTTATTTTAACAAAAGTCAGCAGGATTTCAAATGTGACTATTGTGATATTAAGAGCATCTGTTGGGGCAGAAGTGGGATGGTCTTATGCTTTTACTTGACTAGAACATAATCTGTATAAAGTATGTTTTGTCCCTATTTATGCTTTTTACAACTAAAATTAAAAAAAAGAAGAAATTTGCTATGGGAGGTGTTGTCAGTTACAAAATAGGAGTTCTAATGAGAATGGTGGAGATGCAAACTCCTACTTGAACCCAAGGACTGGATTCAGTGATCAAGACCTCTTTGAGTAGCATGTTCCTGTGAAATTTAAGAATAACAAATGTTCTTGGAACTGTAAGTCACTGAGCTGACACCATCCCAACCCCTCCCCTGCCCTGGCCACTCCAGTTCAGAGTGATGTTGCTGTTTACCCCATGCTGATAGTTAGTCACATCCAATGGTTTGTTAATTTTTGTCATTTTAGGTAGGAAGAAATTGGCTAAAATACAAACACCAAGTGTGAAATAGGGAGAAGATAAATTTTTAGAGCCTGGTAGCTAACAAATTGCTTGAGCAGTGAAACCCACTCTCTTGGCTTATCACAGAGAGTTGGTTTTTTTTAAATTGAATTCTGATTTTAATGAACTGGCAGAACTGCAGAACATATTCTTAAATCAGTAAGGTGTTTATTTTGGTTTCTTCAAAGTTCCAACTGTCACAGCCCAGCAGTGGGAGAAAATTATGAAGCATTTCAAAATAAAGCTATTATTGGCAACCTTAATGCTTTAACTGTAATTTTTATTGTTGCTGAATTCCTTTTTTAGTACAGCCAAGCAGAATCTATCTACCTCCCAGTCTTATGTGCCAACACATTTTAACATTTTAAGTTGTGCAGAACAATGTGTGTATTTTGACAGACGTTTGTAACAGAACACTAATTAAAATCAATAGTTTTTCAGGAGTATAGCAGGCATGTCAGACTCCTCCAATGTTAACATTTCTTGGAAGTTTGTATGTGATTCTCATATTTCTCAGTTTCTGCAGTTCCTTAGTTCGATTCCTGTCACAGTGAATTGTGAAACTCAACTGATTTAGGTACAAAGTTATGCTAGTGCTGCTAAAGCAAGTTTTGAAAATCCCACCTCTGAGCTGAGCTCAGCAGCACTGGGTATTGTTTTCAGCTGGACAAACTGGACAGCTTGTCCAAACCTTCAGCCTATTACTAATGCTAAGCACTAAAATAGCACAATAAAAGACTTTTGCTGCTTCTTCCAGGTATTAAATGAAACTTAACAAAAGCACATGAATTTGACTTTTTAAGGAATATTTTGAAGCTTCATATTATCCTTATGGGAGTTTTTTGCTTACTCTATTGTAAAAGTATTTGATGTCCTTGTCAAACCTTTCTTCATTATCTGTTATAGGTGTAATATTTTATTAACAAAAACTTTGTTCAAATACTGAGGAACAGCTTTCCTCTATTGTGATGTGCTATTGTGGGTTGCAGGGGCCAGGCTTCTATAGAGGGGAGGCTGGACAAGGCCGAGGTCAGTTTCTCACAAGCAGAAGTTAAGTAGCCTGAGAGTCAACTAACCAGGAGCTTTGCAGCTGGTAGGCAGAGGCCCACAGTCCTGGCATGCCACCCTCTACAGCTTACAGCATCAGTCTTATCACATTCACATTTCTTTGAAGTGCACTGTTTTTATCCCATTTATGGTAGTTGTTTTTACCTAGTAAGTGTTGCTTCTTAATTGGTCAGTATAGTTTGTATATGTGTCACTTGCTAATTCGTCAGTATTTGTGTATAAAGGTGCTAGTTACTCATTGGTTAGTGCCCTTTCTGTATGAAGGTCATTATCCTTTCTGTAAAGGTATAAAAGTAGTGTTGCCACTAATAAAACTGCTATCTGCTGGTGAATCTGGATGTCATGTCCGTCCCTATGGTGACACTCTATTACATAGGAAAGTGTATTTTTTTTTTCCTAGCTATAGTAAGATTTCAGTTCCAAGCTGTGAAATTCTGGGCACTTCTTCCCCTCCTCCCAGTAGTAGCATCTGGCTCTTTGGCAAAGTCTCCAAACAATTGTGCTGGCTCTATTGGATTTACCTTTGGACTCTACTATGCTGGATTGCTAACTTAGTTTCTAATGCTTTTTACTCTTTGATGTTTGCTTGTATATAATTTGAATTGGAGGAGATTGATTGCCCTGTAGAAGTAGGAGTAAAAACCCAGTGGTACTGTTGATAGTCAAGTGGTCTACCCTCCTCTTGTTAACCCCTCCTCTGAACGGCAGTCAAACGTGCCAGATGCTGGCTAAGAAGAGAAGATTTCTCTGTGAAGTGTTTGTGTGGATGCTGTGTGCCTCCTAGCATCCCCTGATGGGAGGCAAACTAGGTTTATCTACACACAGTTTTGTTGACACAAGTTATGTTGGTATAAAGTACTAGAAATAAAAAAGGAAAAAGCACCTCATACCATAGCACTGTGACTGTTACCCTGACAAAAAGCATCAGTACAGTTGTAGCTGTGCCAACAGAAAGGAGCTTCTGTTGGCTTTGCCTATAGCTTTGGAAGAAGGTTGTGTGTAGTTATAGTATATAATTATGTATGGGCTAGTAAAAAGATCTTATGTACTTCTACAGCAGGGAGCTCTGCTAATGTGACATTGTGTATGTGCAGGAAGGGAGGCTATGCAGCACAGACAGCTCTACACTGTTTCTCCTAGGCAGCAGCCTCCCACCCTTGTGAAGCCCTAGAACCCTGGCCTGTGGAGACCAGAGCACAGGGACTGGAACTCTACTTAACTCTGAAGGATTTAAGAGGAGGCTACTCACATCCTTCAATCAATAGCAAAGTTGTCTTTTCAGGATTTTGTCTTCAGTAATTTTTTGTCCATTCTTATTAAGAGGTGGAGTTTAAGGCAGAAATATGTTCCTTTAGCTCCTCTCATTTGCATGCAATGTAATTTGATCAAGATTAGCTTTGCCCCAACAGGTTAAGTGTGAAAGACACTTATCTAAGAGAAATCAATTGCATATTGTGAGGAATACGATTTAGTTTGAAAAATTAAACTTTAGAAAAATGGCTTCGGTTTGGTTTTCCTAAGGGTAAACATGCCTTCAGGAATGAGAAATTCCTTTGGGTTTGTTGAACAATCTCTTTTCATTGTAAATTCATTTTGAACAATAACAATGACTATACTAGGTGACTTTGCCAGCCATTTGAATGAGATAGATGAAGTGCTAGTCTTTATATATATTTTAAGACACTGCCCAATAAATCATACTGTTACCAGCTATTGTTTCTTTGTAAAGTTCAGTTAGACTTTGTTAGTTAGTTATTGGTCTAGAGCAGAGACTTTCAGTCAATTTCTTAAGTAGGGGAAAGAGGACAGAAAGAAGTCATGAGCAGGCAATCCAGAAGAATGGCTGTCATTTCTCTGAGTAGCTATGTCCCTGGTGAGGATGCTGTGCTCTCACTCACACCCTGCATCCTTCCTTCCATCTATTTGATACCCTTTGTGAACCTCCATGGTCTGCTCCTTGGAGTATAGGGAGTTTGCCCACATGCTAGGGAAGTCCTAGGGGTTTTTTAACTGTTTTTATTCATTAGCATTTGTTGTATCAAATATAGCACAATATTTATAGTGTTAGAAAAGAGGCCTTGTCCATATAAGGTAATTCATTTACTGTCATCTTTTCATTTCTAGTATCTATCTCATTATGTTTCCATTTTCTGTTACAAGTATTCCTTCTGCCCTCCTTCAGTTTTTCCCTGCCCTAGTATGGATAAGAAGTTCAAGCAGAGTATGTAATATAATTTTTATTCAGACTCTATATGGATATAACAAAGTCATCTATTGAGATTTGATCATTGACTTTAGCTGTAAGATGTTCCCTTGAATATGCACACATGCATCCAAAGTAATTTGCCTAAATTAAAATTGGCTACTTTATTTTGTAATTGTAAATATTGGGAATGTTTCTATAGTTTTGTGTTACCTGTCTTTAGATTTACAAAGCTGCTTGCTGAAACTTTAAGATATATTGAAGATCATTTATTACCTTCTTTTACCTACATTCTATGGGGCACATACTGTTATTTCTAGTGCTTGTGGTTCAAGTATTTTTGTAACTTTCATGGAAGTGTTTGAATATGGTCTTCCTGAGCTGAATTGACTTCATGGCTGGAAAATTCTCACCTTTGGAAATTGAACCTCTAATGACTTCTATCTTTGTGGGATGTTTATGGCATTTTTAAAAAATTATTTATTAACTTTTCAGAAGTATTGCTTGTTTTGTGGGGGAAAATCCTCAGTTTTCTCTAGATGCTTAAAATGTAGTTGTTTGATTAGAACATGTTTGAGGGGGCTGTGTCTATTTTTTCTTCTTTCACAAGTAGTCTAGCTACTGTCTTTAGGGACTGTGTTTCGTTTTAAGGGTTAGGTTTCTCTAAATCTAGTGGAAATAGAGAATATCTGTTCAGTTTTGGTGGATCCCTTTACTGAATGAGACTGTGCAGTGAACTACTGGTGTTAGAAATTAACATAAATGAGCAAACTTTTAAAAAAGAATTATTTATTTAAAAATAAAGCTTAGGTATTTCACATTGTCAAAGGATTTAGAAAAATAGTTCAGAAATACTTGTTTCTGACTGGATGCATTCGAATATTTGTGGACTTCTATAAGTTTTTTTTATTGAGGAAATATAATTTTTTTATATTTCTTAGAGAAAATAAGGGGTTTTTTATTTTTTTATGTGTTCTCTTCACATGAATGGATTATGGAGAAAATTTCTTTGCTCTGTACTAGATTCTGTCCACATGGAATTGCAGTATACTCAGTGCACCAAATGTGCACTGTTTTGCAGGGTTTTCTCAGACCATCAGCAACAGTTTTGGAAAAAGCTGACATAACAAAACCAGGTAGCCAGTTTCTCATTATGTTTGTGAAAGAACACTTGTAAAACATGATATAATTTCTTTATGTGGAACTATTTATTCAGGATATCTTGAGATGTGCCTGTGAACAGAAATTTTTTTATTTCATGCCACCACAGCAATGCTAAATTTAATATAGCTGTAATCCTGATAGAAATAAATTAATCTGACTACAGCTGTAAGTGCATCAGGATTCCAGGTTTTTTACTAGTACTAAACAAAGAAAAACCACAAAACCACACAGTAAACAAACAAGCAAAACCAAAGAAAAAACACACCAGAACAAAACCCCCACAAAATCTAGCAACTAGTTTTCATTGTACTGTACTGCCCTCATTACTTTTATAAACTCAGTTAGCTTCAGGCTGAATTGGTTGTTTTCAGTACTTAAGTACTTAGGGGAGCTTCAGCTGAAAAACAAAACCATTGAACAGAATCAGTTCTATTCTAACCCAAACCAGAACATCTATTTTAGATGTAAATGCCTGTTTTGCTAAGGAATACAGTCTGATAGTCTGGCTTGGTTTCTTGACTGTGGATTTGTGTCCTGATACCACTAGTCGTGGTTAGGTTATACACTGAAGGACGTGCTACCTTCATTGAGGTACCTGTGCTAGAGAGGAGACTAAATATTTCCTTGATAGATTAGATGAGGTGCACTTAACATTAAGTACTTTACATTTTTGCTTTTATCCTGGATGTTCTTTTAAGAGCTAAAAAAGTCCAAGATGCATAAGAAGCCACAAAAAGACTTCAAATGAAGTGTGATATTCTCTGTTACAAGTTGTTCTGAGATATCTGCTCAAGCTAGATATGTGTGGTAGAACTTTGGTTTCAACATGTTGCACAGTTTATCTCTATTTTACTGCTTGAATGCAAAACTTTGATTAAGTTTGCAAATAAGTTATTGTAGAACTACCTCATCAAATAGCAAGGGACAGAAAGCTGCAGTTTGGCACATGGGAGGTTTTTGCTGGGATGATTCCAGAACAGAGGAGAGGAGAGTTGAAATAACATCAGCTGAAACTATAGGGAAGTTTTCTGCAGTAGAAATTGATAAAACAGATTGTGCTATAACTTATTCAGTGTCAGCCCAATAGATTAGAGAGCTGTGTTTTATGTGGATCACTTATTGACAGAAGAAATCATTTCAAAGCACCACTAGAAGCAGTCTGTGAGTAATTACGGTATATGCAAAAATGGGACAAAAAGACCTTCTCTCAAAGGGTTCAGTGTAACGTAACCACAGTGAGCCATTTTTGTTCAGGGTAGATTCACAAGATGGAGGAAAAAGCAGTGATAATGATAGTGCTATTACTTCTCCTGAGAAACTCCCCATGATTCCAAATAACTAAAACCCAGAAAAAATCAGGGTCTGGTAAGGTAGAGGCTCTTGGACAATGCACTTAGCCACATAGTGTGACTTTGGGGTTGTCCTGTGTTTATAGGAGTTGGACTTGATGATCCTTGTGGGTCCTTTCCAACTCGGGACATTCTGTGATTCCGTAAGGTGGGAGGCTACTCTGTTATGCCTTTGCTCTTTGGTCTGCTGGAACTTAATGCCCTACTTATGACTGATTGTAGTTGTTTTAATCACAGCATCAGAAATGTTTCAGTGTTAGTAGGCAAATGTACAAATGTGTCAAAACTTCAAGGATTATTTTTAAAAAGCAGACCATGCCAATTTTTGTGATTCATTAGGAAGCTTACCAATGTCACTTTTTCCTGTAAGCCCATCTTAATTATAAGATCATTAAGATACTCATTTGGAAGCTGTTGTCTATATTATCTGAATGTGAAGCTCTTAGAAGATGGAAGGCAATTTTCAGCTGAGTGACAGGGGTTTGTATTTTTTCCTATTTTTTTCCTTGAGGAAATATTTTCTTCTCTATAAATAAAACTGTGAAGGCATCTTTATATATGGATGCATTTTGTTCAGATTCTATTCTTATACATCCCAAAGTGAAGGGAGACTGGGATGCTCTGTTTGTTTCTATCTGATCTGTGAATGTCTCATGGGAAAATATTTGGGAAGAGACAGAGGTGGTAAGGTCATGTGTAAAGATTTTTCACAAATTGATTAAGTACCACCCACGAGTTTTGGCTGTTTTGCTTGACAGAAGACAAAGATGAGCAATTATGCATTGCTGTTTGTGACATCATTTATAAGCTAAATTTAATTTCTCCTGAACATCCGCTTGGTAATGTCATGGTAATTACTTCCTATTGATTAATTAAATCTGTTCCTTCTCCTCCTTGTTTGTAACTCACACGAAGTTGCCCAAATTGTGAGTCCATTTTATTAGTAATGGGCTGTTAATGGAAACTGTACACATTTTAATGTACTACTTAGCTTTGCTCAGAAGTAACAATTTAATTGATTGCCTTATTTAAATTTATTTCCTCACAATAAGCTATAGATCTGAAGTCTTTCAGAATAGCTTGGTTTCTTGAATTATTGAAATCAATTATGAGGCATTTTTACTACATTGCTGGGAACATACAGAATTGTTGTTTATGAATTGGTAGTATTTAAAGTACTTTAGAAAGGGGCCAATTTGAAGGGGAAGGGAACATGTAGTTCTTGAAACACTATGTAAAATAGGCTGCTGGGTAGAAAGAGTTTCTTTAAAAAGAACTTTTATAAAAAAGATTATGCTGAATGAAAGTGATGGACGTGAACTGGTACAGATCCAAAAGTGAAGGAAATCTACTGAGACTGGTGTCACTCCTTTCTAAGGAGGTTTTGGCATTTGAGTGTCGCATTAGATTTCAGAAGTTTTGGACTTTTCACAGGAGGTGGAGGAGATTGTAAATTCAGACACAACAAAAAGGTAAAATATGTCAGCCTGCTTTATCTAAAGGATATCATGGCTAGGCTTCGCGAACGAAGATTTGGGAAGGGCTCTACCCATGTTTGTTGCACACGCGTTGGTGGCTAAAAAGACCAATACGAGATAGGCATGTACGGTTGCAAAAGACACAGCAGAAAGACTCCTTAGATGGTGTGTTCTGCAAGGCACGATTCTTTCTGCGCTGTCTTTTCTCCTCAAGGGAGATCCTGCGTGCTTTCTCAAAAGCATAGCATTATACTTTATGTCTGACAACGTTTAAAAGTCCCTACAAATTTCCAAAATATTATCAGCATTTTGGCATGACTTAGATAAGTTGAAAATTGAAGCTGTCTCGTTTCATTTCTCTCTTACTAATTTTGAAAGTTCAATTATTTGCTTCTTTGTATTTAATCTTTTCGGATTTGACAAACGTTGATGCCTTTGTCTTATTTATATAAACATTTTCTTGTCACATTGGCCCTGTGTATGTCTTAGAGTATATAACAGAAGAATCTTAATTTCCTGCTTAACCCACTAAATTACAAGAAAGCTTTTCCAGTACTCTGATTTAGCAATGGTGGTGGCAATATACTGAGCTACAAAGCATTTTAAAGAGTCTTAGTCTGATACATTGAATTTTGTTTCAGTTTTACTCTAAGAAAAAATGTTTGGTGAGATTTTTAGTAGATTAGCATTTGCTCTGTTTACCTGAATTGACAGCTTTCTGCCTTAGATTAGAAGACACTATTTAGGTTGCTTTAGCAGCAAAATCAGTAATCACTTTGTGGGAACTTAAACTGAAATCTCTAGTTTATTTTCAGTCTGAAGTACAGCAGGCTTATTTGAAAAGAAACTGAAAAACATAAACCTCAGAGTAGAACTGTTTTTAGGAGAACTTGTCTAATAACCTCAGATTTTTTTTTTTCCTCTCCTGGTCCATTAATATAAAATAATTCGAAATCCTAATACTTAAAGCACAAACAGCAAATTTTTGAGTGTCATTGAATGTTAAATCTATTTGTTCTTACTTTTAAGTACTTGGAAATGAATAGATTATCCATAGGACACTGAACTTGCAAAGCAGGATGGGTCATGAAACACTGGAACAGGTTGCCCGGAGAGGTGGTAGATGCCTATCGCAGGAAACATTCCAAGGCCAAGTTGGACAGGGCTCTGAGCAACCTGATGTAGTTAAAGATGTCCCTAATCACTGCACAGGAGTTGAACTAGATGACCTCTAAAGGTCCCTTCCAACTCAAAACACTCCATGATTCTGTGTGACAACCCAACAGGTTTACTGCTGCCATGCAGAATATATCTAACACTTAAGAGTTCTACCTTGCCTTTCTTGCAACATGTCATATCTACCCTGCCTCTAATTTTCCTGAAATTTGTTGCAACTTCATCATTGAGCAGTCTACTTCCTTGTCAAATTTAGCTAATCCTGGCTGAGGTTTGGAAGCTTCTGGGCAAGCAGTCAAAATTTACAGACAGAAGTAAGGTTTCTGTAATCTCATGGTCTTTCTACAGAAATCTCACTAAGATTTCTATTCTAATAGACTCTCCTGTTGTTAGACACAAGGATGTTCTTCATAGTATGAGAATTGTAAGGCCAGAATTCTATAATCTGTGGCAGTATTTTTTCTTAAACATCTGAATGCCAAATTGAGCTTAATCTGTTGTTAATCAGCATTTGAGACTATCTCCATCTTGTGATTTAGTAAGCATGCCAAAAAGCTTTCGTTAATTCTGTTTCCCAAGGACCTCAGATATAACTTGGTAAATCAGAAATAACAGAGCTAATCTGAGCTCTTCTAGGATTGAATTAATGGTAACTCATATAACAAAATTTGCAAAGGGAGGATATGGACAGTCTTAAAATTGAATAATCCTATGTATTTCATTCTCATCTAAAAGTATATGGGGTACATTGTGAGCCAGAATATTCTGAGATATTCAGAATACTTTCTTTTGAGGACTGATAACATTTTAAAGCAAGAAGCTAATGCAAAGTAAAAATAAATGGGAAATCCATTTTATGCCTATTTAGTCCAAAAACCAAGCAATTTGTATTCTATTTCATTTTGTGCTAATAAATGACCCTTTCACAATGTGCAATTCTTTGGAATAACTTGAAGTTGACATCACAAGATTTTTTTGTATTGAGAAGAAATTGAAATTCATGGTACTGGAGAGAAAGATGTAATTAAACCATCTAGTTAGGAGTGGGGAATTTCTGAGTTCAGATCCTTTCTCCTATGCATTTCTTATTCATTTATTCCCTTATAGATAAAATATAAAGCCTGTCATGGGAACAGGACTTAGCAGAGTTTTTTTAATGGTTGTCAATGATTTTATGACTCTTTCTTTGGAGAATGCGTTCAACTTTACAACATAAATGTATTTGGGGTACATTGTAAATATTGCTTATTTTAAATGCATCAGATGAGACTAAAGTTTCCACTTTCCATAGCTGATGGATATTTTCCTCAGCTGTCAGTAAATTTCAGAGAAACAGTTAAATTGTAACCATTTAGTAGTTTTATTTTGTAAATGTTGTGGATATTGCAAGTATAATTACAGATAATAAAACTTGACTGCCTCAGTTTATTTTAGTGTAAAAATAAACTAAAATTATCTTAAGGTATAAGAATGTTTCAAAGGAATCTGAATAAATCAGATAAAGGTGTTATGAAGGACCTTCTAATGAATTAGTGATGGTTTAACCTTTTGTGATTCAAAAGTGCCATTAAGAATTTCAAGGCACAAACAAAATCATAAGTAATTGGGAAGATCATACTCTCTCACTTGCCCTGGAGCAGTGTTTATACATCAAAGTTATTTCTCTCTTAACTTTGCACTATGTGGGTCTTTTCTGTTGTTTCCTTCTCCCATTTTTCTGAAGGAATCAGTTTCTCAAAGTAATGCCACAAAATGAACAACTTAAAGACAGTTGGGTTTTTTTTTTTCACTCTGGAAGAAGAGGTTAATTCATACTAAGACAAAGGTTTCATACTACGAACTTGGAAAGAATTCTTGTCATTATCTAGTCACATATGGATTTTTCATCTATATGACTGCTGTGAAATAGTTCCTTTGAGAACTAGAGCTGTCTTTTTGAAGTAAACTCCAATCAGCAATAGTATTTATTTGAGCTTTAATTCAAGCTGTAGTAGTACAGCATGTTGTTCCTCCATCATATGTACCTGAAACATGTACCTAAAGACTGCTGAGATTTCTATTATTGCCTCATCTATCACATTTGAAATTCTCTCCTAAGTTAGAATGAATTGAAGTGTTATGAGTTGGAGCTGGTACAAGAAGCAGATCTGAAGGCCCTTGTGTGTGTGCATATATGTGTAAAAAGATTTTTTTTCAAAATTAAAAGCCAGGTTTTTCTGCCTGTCTTCTTGCATGGTTCCAATTAAATGAAGAAAAAGGCAACTGAATCTTTAAATAGTGTTTCTGTATTCAAGGATGATGTCATCAGTGAAGATCTGCAGGATCCTCCTGCTTCGGTCTTGGCAACAAGTTCAAAGAGGAAGTCAGAGAATGAGACCGAATCAGCTGTGTATAATGTGGGCAAGCAAACAAGCATCTCCCCCTCCCTGAGTAATGCTTTGGAGCACATTGTGGAGCAGCTGGATGTTTTAACTCTAGTAAGTATGCGATAACAGATAACATTTGCAGTGGAAAATGATAATGCTGTCAATGAGCAAATAAAACCAGGACCCGTGTTCACAAATTACATTGTTAAAGTCTATGGGGTTATTTTGAATAGTTGGATAATCAGGTGACTGTTTTGGGTTTTTCCTTACAGCAAATATTGATCACATGTATTGTGTTTGCTAAAGTGAAAGCTTCCTGGTACATAATTATATAGGTTATTGTGGTATTTTTAGCTCTAGAGGAAAAGAGTCACTATTTTTCAGTAGTGAGATCTGACATAGATTTGCCAGAAGCCAGTTAGTTGTTTAGCAGACATTGTCAGATTCCAGCTTGAACACTAATGGGGTGAACACAGTAAATTTGCCATGTACCATTAAATCTCTTTTCAAATTTAGGGTTCAGGATGTTGGCTTAGGTAGGAATCTAAGCAGTGGAGTAATTCCTAGTGTCAGTGAAACTGCACAAATACTAATTCAGTGATGCTGAGTCACTTGTTTGGCAAATGCTCAATACTTCTTTTTAGTAATCTTGATTTAGCAAATCTGTGTTCTAATATACTACTCTGTAGTCTGTGATATATTAATATTAAACCAAATCAAAAGCGAGTGGCTACAGTTTGGGTTTTATTCCTTGTTCTTCTGCAATATGTATGTTAACCCAAGAAGCAAATTTTGGGAAGTAAGTGAGGTCATCAGTTGAAAATTATTTATGTAGTAAGTTGTATTTTAATCCAACTTTATTTTTTCCTCAGAAACTGTCAGCCTGTCCAGAAACCTACCTTTTCTGATGGTTCTCTTAGAGAATGCCTTTTAATAGTATACTTTTTACTTACTTGCTTTTTCAGAAGATGCCTTAGAAGTTTCTTTTCTGCTGGGGTCACCAGCAATGGCTTTCTTTCTCTTGAAATATGGACGCAACTATTGCATAGTGTTTCAGAGTGATTTATATACTCTTGTATGTATTTCTCTGTCTCAGAGAAAATATTTTGTTAAAACTATTTTAAACCTTTAGACATTCTCCATAGATGCAAAGGTGTTATTTTTAAATACAGTTGTAAATAGTGGAATAACTAAGGAAAAGCAACCTTAAGACATTTTTTCCTGGTGTGTTAAAATTATTTTTCTTCTGTTACTATGTTACACAGTTTTATATTATTGTGTGAGTAATATGAAAACAAACTGAAATGACTGTCGTCTTCATGCAGACTATTTCAATCCTGGAACAACGTCTGACTTTGACTGAAGATAAATTGTCAGAATGCATAGAAAATCAGCAAAAAATGTTACTTGAGGGAAGACAGGAAGAATGAAAGACGAAAACAAACTGTATTGATGAATGTATTTCACCAGGAAATAACTAAGGTTACTTAATTGGATTTTGCTATACGCAAAAAAAAACCACCTCCTTTTCTAACAAGTCAGTGTAATGAAAACTGAAGGAAATATATTCAACATATTTTAAACATTGGTAGTAAGCAGATATTCTGGTGATATATTGAATAAAGTGCAGCCCAGCCACGTCTGATATTTTCTAGAATCATTCCTGTTGAACATTACAGGAATCTTATTTCAACCTAATTTCTTTGAATATGACAAAGCAACAAACTATGTATTTTTAGATGAACAACAATTATTATGGAAGTGCACTATGCAGACTTCTTAGCTCAGGTGGGGATTGTGAAAATAATGCTCTTTGTGCTAAAGCAACATTACTCAAGCACCTAAATTAAATAAGACTTAATTAACCCTAACTCCAAAAATGCCAGAGGTTTTCTTTGTCCCTTACAAACTCAAATATTTTATTAAAAAGTAGTGACAGTTACTCTGTATCTTCTAAACGTTTTAGTGATGATTGGAAGAAGATGGAGTGTAAAAACTTTTAGTTAAAAATGTGAAAATGAAATCACTTAAACTTAAAGCTACAGTTGGATCTGTTTGAATTCAACTGCAAGACAGATGAAATCGAGCACTTCTGCTTTTCTTACACCCATCAAAATTCATTTTTTGTATTTAGAAAAATAAAAACCAGCTTCATACTTCTGAAGGATATATTTGAACCAAACACAAAATTATGCAAAATCTATATTATAAATGCAAAATATTATCTTCCAAGGTCTTCCACAGGTGCTCAAGCTTTGTATGCTCTGAATGTCCCCCATCGGTTAATGCATTATGAATGGAGCCATAAATCATGAAAGACTTTGCAATGTTATGATGATTTTGGCTTTACTTTTAATAAAAATGCAATTTTTAGAAAGACAGTTGTAGATCTTTATTTTTTAATAGAAACATTTATGTTTCTTTATGTCTATATATTATTTTTCTAAATGGTAATTGCAGAACACCATGCTCCAAACTAGATAGTCATCCATTTTTGCAACTTTACATTTTGTACATTGAAAAATAGGACGCTTGAAATGGGGGGAGCATTTTAATCCAATTCTGCAGCTGACTGTATATAGATAAAGCCCATTTCCCAGGCTGAACCTCATTAACATCACTAGAGTTCAGCTTAAGTACAGAAGCTGACTGTGCAAGTACTCTTGTGACTTGAGCCAAAGCAATGAGCAGTCAATTTTTTTTTATAACTTCTCATTTATATTTATATAAATGCATATTTATATTCATATATATATTTTCCCTCTTAGTATTCACCTTTGGATAACAAGACATCACCTTACTTACTTGGTAAACTCTGAATTTTACCAGCATATTTTCAGCTCATTCTTAAGTAGTACTGTTTGTAGAAGAAGCAGTCATAAAAATTTGAGATGCAGCTATTTCTATGCAATATCCTAGCCACAGATTTTTTGTGAAAGAATGGTCTTACATATTCCAATACGAACAACCTGACCTTTGATTATGCAATTGTTTTTAATGCTATGTAATGCAGAGTTATGTAAATACTGTCTTTTAGGTCAGATGTACTTTGCTTTATGCATTTGCAAATACTCTTGTGGCCTTTGCCTTTTCTTGGCTCCATTAGAAGACACAAAACCACATAGATATTAAAAGCCGTTGCTTGTTTCTTGTTTTCTGTGAGTGGACTACATGTGTGTATATATATATATATGTTTTAAATTGGCAGGGTTTTTTGTTGTTGTTAAGCTTTTCAGGATTTTTATATCAGCAAGATTTGAACATTTCTTTTGCTTCTGTATTTTTGAATAAAATCTCTGCTGAAATTTTCCTTTCTGCCTTAGCTCCTGTCACTAATCCTTCTTCATTTTCACTACCTATTATCTGGAGCATTTACTACTTAATCCAGTGTCTTCCTTTGCTGTTTGTGAATCTGATGAACTAACATAACATTTCCAAATTAAGATATGTTCTTGTCATTCTCTCAGGTCATCTGTTGGTACTGAAATTCAACATGCATGTCGTGTGGGTTGTCTGTATAACTATAGATAGTTATTTGAGACCAGAATGGAGATATTTTCCTCAAGTTGTGATGGCTCTCCTGAAACAACCACAAAGTAATGTGATGTTGCTTTTAAAGAAACATTGATGTGGGCTAGTTATCTCATTCTTTTGAACCATATAACTTCAATTAAAGCTATGGAATAGAAAAACTTCCTTTAAAAGTACCTGAAACAGCTGGTTAAACTCTCAGAAACATTTACTTCAGGTTTTGTGCTCTGGCAAATAATTGGTAACTTGACTAATTTGAATTATCTTACAGAGCTAGAGGAAAGTGACTGCTATTTAAGTGACTGCCTTAGTTGTGCTTCTGCACCTAGTGAAAAAATAATTGCACAGATCTTTACATGATTATGAAAAGTGTATCTATGTTGCAGACTGCAGTGAAGTACTGAAAATCTGCACTTGTTCTAAACAAGCTGAACCACCTATCTGATGCAGTCCAGCTTTCCTCAAGCTAAGTTATCCTGTGATAGTAAATGTAAATAGACTTCCCTGTTGGAGATGGACTGTTTCCAGCATCCAGCCTAGCTAATTCAAAGATAACTCAATTACTTAAAAAAGAAAAAATAACGCCAATGTCTGAATGACATACAGTAGATCTCCAAGGTTTTTGGTGGAGAGAGAGAAAATAGAAGCAGGAATAACCTCTCCTGCCATTGTCAGTGGGAGACTGTCTCTGGAAGAACCCAACTTACAAACTCCTAAAGTGTCAAAGCTTTATGCAGTAGCTCAGCAGACATTTTGAAACAAAAGTGCTCTTCCAAATTGAAAGAAATGCTATGTCTTAAATTTTATTTGTAATTCCCATCAACGTTTAGTGAAATTTTTATCTTAGGCATTGCATAAACCATGATGTTGAGGCAGTAAAGCTACTTCTCTGATTTTCATTTTGGATGGCAATGTGCACTTCCTTTAGGAGCACATTTAGAGGTTTCTAATTATCTCTGGGAGGGCAGACACCAAATAGCTAAATATTGCAACGTTGGACCTTAAGACACTTCACTTTTTATTTTGATCTGAACATAAACCTAAATACCAAGGCAAAATCAGACTGAGACATCAGTTTATGCCAATAATCCATTGTGCTTTGTGGACCAACCTGACAACTTAAACTGCATTCTTGGTTTTCTCTTTTTTATTTTTTGGAGGTTATTTCATTCCTGGGGTTTTGGTTTTTTGTTAAACACACCAGTACATTCTTCAAATTACTTTTTGCTACTGCTGACATATTTTGTATAAACTTGCTGTTTTGGAAAATCAGTTCCTGGAAGTGAACGTATCTGCAAACTCCCTCATCTTTGGGGGATTGTTGTTTCTTGCTTTTACATATGTAAGATAATTCATTATTTCATTATCTTCATGGTGAGAAACTTAAACTGTCGTTTTAGATTTTGATTAAGCTAATCTTCTGGCTGGAGAAGTTATGGTAGAATAAGTTCTCCTCCCTATTTCAGGATGAACTGAACAGGTCCCTGTAGCATGAAGGACTTGAGAAATTTGTATTTATTTCAATAAATAAGTATGCTATACTGTTTTTAGGGTAAACAGGGGTTAGTACTTTTCTTTCTAAAAGACTTACTACAGTTGCTGAATTATTTTCATTGCCATAACACAGCATAAAACCACTCTTGATTTTTCTACTGAAAGTGGCTAGGATGTGAATGTGTTTCCAGGGACATAGCTTTATGTAACCTGTTTACCTTGTAAGACTTGTAAAAATCAGAAATTCTATACTCTTTGCCCCAAACAATTAATGAATATGTATGTTCACACTGGATCCAGGAACAGTATATTTTTGTCAGAGTGCCCCCTCAGGGACTTTTGCATGCTTCGGATGCATAATGCAGTTGAAGCTGTTTCTTTGTGAGAAAATAGGTTAATGACTTGCCAAAAGGCAGATGTTAATTGGAAAAAGTGCATACAAGCTCTTTCCTTTACAATGTATATGGGTTGCATTTGTTATGACTTGCCTCCAAGAACAGGTGCAGTTTCAATTGACTCAGCTAACTGGATGTGCTGAGTACATTCCTCACCAATTTCACTAGAAATTTTAAATCCAGCAGAAAAAATTGACTTATACTTAAACATCTTAATAATATGAAAATAAGGTCTTTGATTATTTATTGGTATTGAAGAATTTTACTGGTGAGCACCAAGGAACCTTATACAAAATGTGTTGTCCCTTCCAAAACACTTTTTTTGTAAGAGAATCAGCCATTCTAGACAAGGTACCACCTGTGTATTTGTAAATTCAACTTAAGACAGAAAAATGGCTTATTTTCACTAGCACATTTCCTGCCACAAAGCTACAGAAGAGTAAGGTCTTCACCTTGTCTTGCTTCATTTTCCCTGTCTTCAGAAGCAAAAATCAGTTAAACAAGTGGGAAAAAACCATCTGGGTGTATCAGAGTCAGAAGAGCTGCTGTTTGATAGTTTAATAGTTTGATTCAAAGGGTGTCTGGGAATTTCTAGGCTACTCACATGAGTCCAGTGGAACAGGGACTTTGGTTTGGATCCACATGCCTAACTTAACCTCGTGCTTCAAAAGTCACTCTCTTTCACTTGAGCAGGGCTGAATGTGAAAACTTACTGTCTGGGATGCAGCCACAGTCTAGACCAGTGCAGGAACATCTAGTTCAGGAATCCTTCAGGAACTTTGGCATTATCAGGAATACTGAGTCTGCTGGTGTCTAGGGTCACCAATTTTTCCATGTCTGTAACAGGAATCTGGACATAGGAGCACTCGGTGCACCTGCAGAGGCAGGAGGGGGCTGAGATGAAATGCTGCAGGTCTCAATGCCATCTAAATACAAGATTCTGCAACTCAGAGTAGCAGTTAGGTTTGTAAGTCCTTTTGTGGCCTGTGGCCTTACAGACCTGAAAAAAACAGAGGGAACAGTCTTATTTTCAAAGCTTCTAAAGATGAAGCAAGAAGAGAAGACAACCATTAATAAGCAGGGATAAGGCTCCAACCCACCTTGGCCAAACTAACAATGTGGCTCGCTGGGCTGAGGGCTGGGCAGAGCTCAACAGCAACTAGGGGAAGACTTCTGCTTACAATTGAGAGTTGTCTCTTGGTTCCTGCAAGGAGAGAGGTTTAAGCAGGATTTGCCTGGGGGGGAAAGGGGTTTCACCTTGCTTTTTGAGATGTTAAGGCAGCTCCTCCGGGATTTCCCTGGAGGACTTGGTTCCACTAGCTGAAAGCCTCGTATCCAAAGACCACTGAACTATCTTTCTCGTTTTCTGCTTTGCATTGTAATGAAATAGTGCCTCCATCTTTCCTTCTAATCCTCAGAGGAAATCTCTGCTCCTTTTAGAGAGATAAAACCTTAGGATGAAGAGAAAGTAGCAGGAACTGTGAGTCTCTGTGCTAGAGGATGTCACTGAAGCCTTTTCTGGCCACACTGGTAGAAGCCAAAGGCTTACAGTACTTATTCCAACACCTATGTCAAATGTCAATTCTCTCATACGGTTTGGAAGATTTACAAGATTCATAAGCAAAAGCATGTTTGCATCAGTATGCTGGTTTTTAGGACTTTCTGAATAAGTGTCATAGAGACAGAAGTCTGGGAATGCCAAAGCAGTAAAATCCTGTCTCTCGTTTCTTCTAAGAAAGATTTGGGTGAGCCATGCACATCTCAAAATGAAACGTTGCAGATGCAACATGCTTGAGTGGTGAAAAGGATGGAACAGTCCCAGCAGCAATTCTTCCTCGTGAGAGCATTCATCAAACATTTTTTAATCATTCTTTTTATTAATATTTTTACCCTATGATACATGCTGGGAGCACAAGACCCAGGGTGTTTGCTAGAATCTAAAAAGAGCAACTTGAAAGAGAAAGATGAGATGGTTCGTGGTGGTTTCTGACTGTGTCGAAGTTCTGCACTGATCACAGGGGGTATTCTGTTAAGTGATGCTAGACCTAAAGATCAGTGTGAGCAAAAGGAGGGCTTAGCTCTTGATCTGTAAGGCACAAAATTCTTGTGTGTCACTGTTTTCCAGACCCCTGACTAGCTTAGTTGCCCTTCTCTGCAGCCTCTCTAGTAGCTCAACGTCATTCCTAAACTGCGGTGCCCAAAACTGCACACAGTACTCAAAGTGTGGCCTCACCAGTGCCATGTACAGTGGCAAGATCACCTCCCTGCTCCTACTGGTCACACTCTTCCTGATGCAAGCCAGGATGCCATTGGCCTTCTTAGCCACCTGGGCACACTGCTGACTCATGTTCAGCCGGCCATCAATCAGCACCCCCAGGTCCTTCTCTGCTGGGGAGCTCTCCAGCCACACCTTCCCGAGCCTGTAGCACTGCTGGGGGTTGTTACGAACAAAATGCAGGACTTTACATTTAGCCTTATTAAAACTCATCCCATTGGTCTCTGCCCATCTATCCAGCCTATCTAGGTCCCTCTGCAGAGCCTGCCTACCCTCAAGCAGATTGACACTCCCACCCAGCTTAGTGTCATCTTCAAACTTACTAAGGGTGCACTCTATGCCCTCATCCAAGTCATCAATAAAGATGTTGAACAGGAGAGGCCCCAACACTGACCCCTGAGGGACACCACTCGTGACCGGCCGCCAATCAGACTTGACTCCATTGAGCACAACCCTCTGGACTTGGCCATCCAACCAGTTTTTGATCCGGCCAAGTGTGTGCTCATCCAAACGACGAGCAGCCAGCTTCTCAAGGAGAATGCTGTGGGAGACTGTGTCAAACGCCTTGCTAAAGTCAAGGTAGACAACATCCACAGCCCTTCCTTCATCTAAAAAGCGGGTCACCCCATCATAGAAGGAGATCAGGTTAGTCATATAGGACCTGCCTTTCATGAAGCCATGCTGAGTGGACCCGATCCCCTGGCTGCTCTGCAAGTGCTGCAGAAGTGCACTCAGGATGACCTGCTCCATCAGCTTTCCTGGCACAGAAGGTCATTCTAGGGAGGCGGGTGTTGGCCTCTTCTCCCTTGTGACTAGTGACAGGACTAGAGGGAATGGGCTTAAGCTGAGCCAGGGTAGGTTTAGATTAGATATTAGGAAGAATTTCTTTACTGAAAGAGTGGTTAGATATTGGAATAGGCTGCCCAGGGAGGTGGTGGAGTCACCGTCCCTGGAGGTTTTTAAGAAGAGGATAGATGTGTTTCTTCAGGGGATGATTTAGGGGTGAGAGTAGTGTAGGGCTATCGGTTGGACTAGATGATCCTGAGGGTCCTTTCCAACCGTAATGATTCTGTGATTCTGTGAAGACCAACTTTCACTTCTAAGAAAACGTTCTAAATGTAATAAGGTGCCATTAACTTTTTCAGTTAAGCAGTTAGTGTAATCAAGCAAAGCATAGCAGATTATAATATTTGATTGTATGTAACTGTGCTGGGTGGTTTCGATCTGTGCTGATGTCTCTCTACAGCTTCATTGCTGAAACACTGTGAGCTTTTGTGCAGCTTCTGCAATCTATTCAGTATAGACCCAGCCTATAAATAGCTGCTTTATTGAAAGACAGTGAGAGGTTCATTAGAGAAGTTGTGACAAACGTATTTGAGACAAAGCTGATACAGTGCCACTCCCAAGTTACCAAAGAGTTTCAGCATATGGGTAACACTAAGTGTGAAGCTGGGCTTTTGGCTGTACAGCAGAGTAGATGCCTCTCCGGCCATCCCCTCCATCACCTCAACTGCAGACTCTCACAAAGCACATGGTATTTCTTGTCGGCTCTGGGCACAGGGATTTCTTTCCAAATGAAAGCACAGCATGCAGGAGCTCATGGTCATGCTGATCTTGTCCCAGTCCAGATCCAGGATGCAGCCAGGGCGTATGCTGGCGGCCAGGGCTGCAGGACATCCTGCCCAGTGTACCTACCCACCAGGGTAGACACAGCCAGGGGCATTAGTCATCTTAAAATCACATGCAGACGTAAGTACTTCGCTGACTCAATAGGAAGTGGCTGGCTGAAATCAGTGGGACTTCTCACATGATTGAAGTTATATGCTGAAAATGTCTTAATCTTGTGCACTGTACACACATAACTGGGGGGCAAAGGAGGAAAATTTGAATAGCAGCTATGGTTGTTTTCTTTCAAAGGTACATGGAAAACAAATCTACCCATTATGACTTGACATTCTGATTCATTTAAATGGGTACTTTGCTCTTTTTTTCACAGCTATCAGAATTAGAGCCTCTTCTGGCTCTGGCACTCAGGTAAATGAAGAATATGGGAGACTAGGTCCCCAATATGTATGCAAACCTTTTCCTGCAACATATGGGTACTCCTTTGGAGAAGATACTAGAAAGAGAGAGGTTTCCAGTATCATCCAAAACCTTTAAAGAGGAAGTATCCCTCATTCTGTCTTCTTTTCTTTTATAAAGAAAAATGTTCTCAGCTATTCAGCTATTCCAAGTTGTGTATGTGTTTTCCAAATTTCTCTCTTTTGTCTAAATGCTCACATTAGTCATTTTCAAGTGAGAGAGTGATGCCTTTGTTGCATAATCTGAGTAATGAGAGGAAATTATCTATATTTTTCTGTCTGATGGATTTGGGAGGAACAGGGAGGAATACAAAACTAGCAATCTGTAATCTTGAAAAATGCAGGTCAGAATGAAAAAAAAATGGATGCCATTAAATTTCTCTATCCTCACCTAGCATCTTACCACTACTTTTACATTTGTGCACATTGTAGGGTAACAAAGCTGATCCTTCAGCACTCATTGGGAAAAAACAGACAGAAATGCCCGAGGGCTCATTTTTAAGATTTGCTCCATATAAGAAGTCATTTACAGAACTATATAGTGTAGACCATTAATGTTAGTTATGACACACACACTTTCTTTCTTTATTTTTTTTTATTATTTATCTATTATGCCATAGGAAACACTGCCTGGGAGGTTTCCAACAGCACAGGTTTTTGTCACAGAATGACGATTTGTCGTAAGCAAAATGTTTTGCAGAAGTGTCTCTGTTTGGATGAACTTCCGATGAAACGTAGGCAGGTTTCCATCACAAGCCTGCCTGGTTTCCTGCCAGCTTGCCTGGCAGCTGTCCAGGCTCCATGGCTCTGTACTGAACCTGCGAGTCTTCCTGACTTTTATTTTTTTTTTATAAATTAAAGGGAAAAGGTCTTGGGACTAATACACATTGGCTCTGCCTGGCTTTTTCTAACTGTTCAGAAATAAAGATTTTGATAATAAGGATCTCTCATGGCCCAATCTCTTAGTTTGTTACCTGGGAGACTCTAGACCAGCTTTCCTCCCTTCCAGAAATGCTGCTTAGGTTAAACTGCCCTGGAAGTGCAATATTTTTCATACTACATTGAGATTCATTTCTGAGCATTTTCAGGAGACCTCCCAATGCCAATGTTGTCTCTTCCTCCCTATTTTTTAAAATGCCCAATTGCATTGTGGTTTCTCTGTACTTCAGCAGTGTCTGCTTCACTCACTTCTACCAGGCCAGTTTCTGGTGTAGAGGCTACATCAATGTCTCTGATGTCTTCTGGGCAGTTGTGGCTGCTGGAATTGTGGCTATTGAGGTGTTTTCTTTGTAACCTCAGATACAGAGAGATACTCCAGAAAGCCACCTTAGTTACTGACTGCTGGTACTTTGGCAGCTGCTCTCTGATTTATCTGCTCCATTTGCCCTTGGAGCCAGATAGATTTCTCTGTACTTCAATCTGAATTACCTGAGGGGGGGTGCTGGTTGTTTCATTTTTTCTTTTTAATGTGGAGTTATCTGAGGGCAGGACCTTGTGCAGGCATGTGCCTGGGGATCCTGGGGGCTCAATAGGTGGAGCAAGGAAAACAGATAACTCCTTTTACACCTCAGGGTTCATGCTGTAGGCAGTCAACTTTATCTGCCTTTGTACTCCAAACTCTCAACCTCCTATATGTTTTCTTTTCCTTCAGCTCATGAGTTCCATCAATGTGTTAATTGTGTCTGTATGCTTGTACAAATAGAATCCATCTGTAAGCATCATTTTAATTTTTTCTTTAGGCATTGGAGTATCTTGTTTTTTTCCAGACTTTTCAGTTTTAATGATATTTTCTCAATCAGGAAATCCATTGCTTCCAAAAGTGGATTGTCCAAGAGGCTAGCGCAGCTAACAGGATCAAACTGTATTATGCTGTCACAGTGTGGCCAGGAGCTATAGAAGGAATGGAGAAAGAAAAGGATGTGTCCTAGTGTCATTTTCTAGGCAATGCTGTAAGCCCTGCCAGACCTTCAAACCTACAAGAAGAGACTTAAGGTGTGAGTGGAAGAGGCAACACAAGCAGAAGCTGAATGCAGGCAGAGAGAGAGAGAGGTGGGGGGAGAGGACAAACATGAACCCCATTCTGCTTAAGTACAGCCTCTCATAATTAGGTGGAGCAGTCTTCCCAAATGTATCCACAACCTCTGCCACCCCCTGCACCCAAACTTTGTCCTGCTTATATTGTCTGACCTACTTTCTCTCTGTGTTTTCACCCTCTCTTCTCTCCCATCTTTTTCCTCTGAAAAAATATTTTGCAGCCCACACTTAGTGCACTTGGCTGAAGTCTGGATGTGCATATCAGGAAGTTTTCTGGATCACTCATGGGTGGAGTTTCCCAAAAGCATCAATTTGGTATTAGTTATATAAACAGTGGGCCTGCCAAACCCTGCATAGTTCAAGGCAATCTCAAAACGTTGTGCCTCCTCGCAGTTTCTCTTGTGGGTTACCCCATACAACAGAGACATTGTGGCCTCCACAGTCACACAGCAAAAAATGACCACAGGTATAACCTCACCATATGCCAGAAGGAATATGCCTCATATTCACTCATTTCTTTTCAATGGCCAGAAGCATCAGTACTGATACTGTGTGGTAGATGCCTGTCCAAGTGAGTCTTAAGAAGTCATGATGGGTAACACACAAATGCAGGCACACTTTTCAAAGCTGCATGTGAATTACCAAGCTCATTTCTGCCAGCTGTTGTGGGATAACGAGCTGTATAGGAATGACATTGTTTGCAGCAGCTATGGAATCAAGTACATTGTCTGCAAGAGGATTTTTAGTAAATATTACAGTTCATACAGTGCTAGTATGGCTTGACATACAGAATCACTTAGCTCATTTGGGAGCCCTTACTCTTGGTTAGCAAAATGGTGGGATAGAGTTCCTGTAATTATTTTAACCACAGACTAAGAGTGTCACAAATAGCCCTCATTTCCTGCATTTCTTTTTGTAAGAGGCCACTCCCACAATTTTCCCAACATTTGGATCAAATTATCAAATCTTAAGAAATTTCCAGCCTTTTTGGAGAATGAGGTAACGTTACCCTCTTTTTGGACCTTTCCTGGAGACCTTCTGGCATTACAGAGCATACAGACAGCTGATGGGAACAAACTGGTATAGGAGAAATTTCTTCTGAGGACACAGGTTGGCAACTCACTGAAAGCTATCGCAGAGAATGATCCAGGCCAGAAAAAATGCATATACAATGGGATCAAAACTATCTCAGCATGGAGATTGAGACTGGGGTAAGGAGAGAGAAGAGAAGCTCTGAGAACTGCAGAGTGGATAGGGATGGAAGGAGACACTGAGGAGTTTGAAGCAGCACTGGGGAGATTTGTAGCATCGGCAGAAGTCAAGCTTCTGCCAAGAGGATGAAATGACCCTGGTCTATCAGACCCTGCTTCCTACCAGTTTGCAGAGCAGCCTCTTGCTCAACTCCACATCTATCGAGCCATCTATTTGGTATCTTCCCCAACTGTGCATTTTCCCTGTGGTGTGAGTGAGCACAGAGGAACACCCTACTACTCCCATTGGTTGCTCCACCTGGTGAAGAGGTAAAGGCCCATGTGGTGGACCTTAAAGCACAAAGAAAATGCATACAGAGAAAACTGTCTGGAACTGCATGTTAAAATCATTTTACTAAGGCAGCTCCTGAGAACTGAATTTTATCTCTGCATCTGTGATCTGTATTGTCAACCTGGCAGCTGTACTCTGTGTAGGAAGCAGTGGGATGGAGATGTGAAAAGGCTGGCGAGAAGAGGGATGTAAAACTCAAAACCTGGAGACTGCAAAGTTATAAGCAAGTGTTTTGAGTTCCTGGATGAGATCCGAGAGCTGCTACCAGTAAGAAAGTAACAGAGTTTGAAGCAAGAGACAGTGAAAAGCAATGCTGTGATTATAGGTCCAGTCAACAGCTTTTGTGTCAGTAGAAAGATGAAGAAGAGAGGGAAGGGTCTTTAGAGGGAATATTTAGTTCTGCATTAGAACTGTGAAAAGTAGAAATATGAAAAACTGCAGAAGAGGTTGTCTACTATCCTGCCTGAGAAAAGGATTCTGCTGTCTATCTAACTGTGGTTTTATGAACCATATACCATGTTTATTTGTTCCTTTTCGATTTTATAATGGTGAGTGCATCCTTTTGCATTTTTTAAAATCAATTTGATGCTTGCACATTGATTCGCCACACTAACATCCTCTCCCTCTCTGTATATCCCTTTAGCCTCTAATAAACAGCCCATGCTGCCTTCCTTTCATGTGTTCACCATCCCACTGACTCCAAGGTATTTTCCAGCATCCTAAGTAGCTTGCGGCACTTTTCCCCTGCCCTCCTTCTTGCCAGTGGTACTGAGTGGGTATCACCATGGCTACCATGCCTCCTGCTTCACGCCTGTTGAAGGCAGGAGGTCCCACTTGCCTGCTAGATGCTTTCCTGTGTATATTCCTCCACACCTGGAAAAGGTGGCAAGCTAAGCACAGCATCAGCAGGGAGCCTAAAAGGTTTGATTTCCTACAAAGCCCAGCAGTGCCACTGAGAATGCTTTACCTCAAGCTTTGTCTGCTGCTTCCCAGTTTACTTTCTTCCAGAGATCCTGGCACGGTGTGCACGGCTGGCTGTATGGTGAGGGGAGATGAGGCTTGTTTTGGAGTATACAGCAAGGGTTTGGAGCAGCAGCCTCAGGTAGATGCAGGGGCAAAGAGAAAGGAAACCTGCTCAGTGAACTAGAAATTCCCATACTCTGTTGTCAAACATACTTGTTCACTGGTGTGGAAAAGGGAAGCTGAGGAGAAGAGAAATGAATTTTAATGCATTTTAATTGGGGTTACAGGCATATGGTGTGGTGCCATTTGTTTTCTGCTTCCCTCTCTGCAGTGAGGCTCTAATACCTTCACACATTTGCCTTTGTTTGTCATGTCAAAAGGGGAGACAACAAGCAGCTTTTTTCTCCCTGTCTTTGGGGCCGTGCTAATAGCTCTCATTTCACCCTGAACTTTGCCAAAGGAACAATCATGATTTTCAGAAAAAGTGCAGCCAGATTGCAAAAGCAGATTAAGTAGCTCCAACTTATTTTTATTAAACTTTTCAGCTGCTTCTTGGAGGACCTTTGCTATTTTCCAGCAGCAGAAAGGGGTTGATTCAAGGGGGGAGAGGGGGCATGATGTCCACAGTACCACATGCCCGTAGTTCACCAGCATCTGGATAGTTAGGTTTTATTGTTATGACAGTATATTCAGTGTTTTGTAAAAAGCTACTTAGGGAGTTGTTTCCCTTGTATAGCAGTTTGTTAGCTGTAAGATTCAGACATAAGCCTTTAATTATGCCTAGCATCTCTACAAAAGCAATTTTAGTTCTCTCCCTTGCATCATGCAGCATCTTGGGATGCTCTGCATTTCAATGTGAACAAGCTATTGTTTAACATGGCTTTAAATCATTACAGAAATGTTCTGTAGCATCCACTGAGAAAATCTGCTCATTTTTCGTAGCCACTTTGGAAACCAGGGCCAGTAACAAGAGAAACTGTTTAAAAGTTAAGCATAGAGTAGCATTATCTTCACACACTGTGCAAACTAATAACAGGTGAAGGTGTGGCTCAGAAACATTTAAAGAGGAATGTAAAACTTAAGATTAAGCATCTTTCCCAGTCTTCACATAAGTGTCTTTCCATTTATTTTCCAGAATGGTACAAGCCACAGTATAGGACTTGCAGGGGACTTAGGAGCTATTGCCTACTTAAAATAATTAACATCTGCAGCACAGTTTAAGCCAATCTGAATCTGCTCCTGCCTCCCCTGACACAAACCCTCTGTGGTAGACTTTGGTCAGCTCAGTGCCATGGAATCCCAGCCTGACCCTAATTCTAAGTCTCTAACTCCTGAATATAAGACTTTTATTTTTCTTCTGAGAAATATGTCTTTTTTATTATGGCTTAGACTTGCACAAAAAGTACAAAACATTGCCTAATGTTATTCAGTATATGTTCCTTTTGTCCCAGAATTTCTGTTTCAAATAATGATGAAAAAAGCTGTATTAAATTTACATTAAAGGAAAGTTGGAGAAGCAGAAATATGAATAACAGGCACATGCATAATGTGATTCTGAACAAAGAAACCTGTGCCATTAGTGCAAGCATAAGCTGTGTGGGAACACATGTATGTCATTGCAGCATATTGTTAACACATGCATAACACATCCAGATACATTTGGAGGCAGCTGAGAGCCTTGTCTGAAGGTAAATTTGAGAGAATCTGGTTTGTAGGTTCTGTGACAACAACTGCACTTTATATATTTATACACTGGTTACCACAACCCTTTGTATCTTATCCTGTACCAGCTTCCATATACAGGGTGTGCCTTCTAGACACTCCAAAGCAGTTCAGAATTTTTCTTCCTCAGCAGCTTGCAGTATTAGCAGCTTTTCTAGAGAAATGCAGAGCATGGCCTAGGTGCCATGTTCTGCATGGAAGTGAGAATACATTTGCCCAAAGCAACTTAAAGGCTCTAGATTCAGGATCTTAGTTCAGAGCTCTTCTGCAGGAGCTGAGGACATGCTAGCCTTTTGCAAAGATAGTTCAGATTGTTTGTTCTGGAAGTGATTTAGCATTTTATACTAGTTACATAGAAACAGTTATGCTTGACATTTGTTAGTAATACTCCTATTCTGGTTTGGTTTTGCCAGGTATTTGGAATCCCTTCCTTTATGACCAGCTCTGGCCCCTGTTCTGCTGTCCTTCATGTCACCTTCAAGCTGAAGTTGCACTCCACTGACTGGCTGGTCTTTATCACCAGATCTTCCAAATGTTCCGCACCTCTAACATTGCAGCAGATTTTCAGAAGCGGGCAGCCATCAGCTATGGTTATCACAGTTAGGGCCAAATTCTCAAAAGAACTGGCATACTGCCCCAAATCTGGTCCCAGGCATGGATGGATACACACACAGAGCCACAGAATGTCAGGGGTTGGAAGGGACCTCGAAAGATCATCTAGTTCAACCCCCCTGCCAGGGCAGGATTCTTCTGTGTGACCTGGTCTAGGGAATCCTGCTGCGGCAGGGGGGTTGGACTAGATGATCTTTCGAGGTCCCTTCCAACTCCTAATATTCTGTGATTCTGTGATTCCCTGGCTGGTAATTGAACCCGGGCCTCGGTGGTGAGAGCACCAGATCCTAACCACTAGGCCTAGGTGAGAGCACCTTCCTAACCACTTCTTCCCAGATTGCTTTCCTGCAGGAATCATAGCTTTGACTTTGAAAACCACCTAATTCTGTGTCCCACAGAGGAGTCCCGGCTGGGAGGTGTGTGGTAAGGATGAAAGTGGCAAGTAAGTGCCTGTCAAACATGGTGATGCTGGTTTATGGTGCTTGCTGTGCCAGAGAAGAACAGAAAAAAGTGAGAATCCAGCTATTAAAAAATGATAGTTATGGACAAGAGGAATCCATAAATACAATACATATTTTCTTTTAATAAAATCGGGTGGGTACCCCCCTGCTTGCAGGGATTGATGTGAAAATAGCCACTTAAGGTACCTAAGGAAACCAAGGTTTATATTCATGATGCTAGGATCTTAAATTTCTCTCTGTGTTATCACTGAAAGATGCTTAGACCTGCCCAAATTCAGAACAGTTGAAAAAAGTCACTGGAATACTATTATAATCAACCTTAAAATAGTAGCTTTCAAGACAGTAAACCACTAAAGTCAGTAAGTCAGTTGTAGAAGTAGGGTTTTTTTAACTTTAACCAAAGGCAGAGCCAAGTATAAAGTAAGCTGGATGAAATCACTGAATGTAGGATTAGGGTTATCCAAAGGCCAACTGGCCCTTCTAATTGACCCTACCTGTTTTGGAAGCAGAGTTAAGTGAAGGCACTTCACAAATTTTTAGACTAATCTAAGCAAGTGTTACAAAGACAAACAAACAAGGGAGCAAACAAAGAAAAAGTCCCAAAACCAAACAAGAAACCAGAGACCACTGCCAGTCCATTGAAGTAGGCAAGGTCTCTGCCTGGGTATGTTCTCATGGTTTGCAGGCAGGGAAAGCTGCTCCACCTCAGTTGTGACGCAGAAAGCCATGACAACACGGTGACATACTGCTACTGGCACGTGGGGCTTGACTGGTGGACCAGCCCTTGCTCCCTAGCTGTATTTCAGAGCACTACTAGCATGGCTTAGACTGCCATCCCCCTACACTGAGCAAATGCTCTCACGGTGTGTATGAACATTTGCACAATGTCCCACCACATGCCCAGACAGTTGCCAAAGCCCTTCCCTGCCAAGGTCAATGGTAATTTTTGTCATTGACTTTGGTGCAGGCAGGATTTCCACCCATGGATGCACACCACCTCCTGGATGCATGTACATGGGAGTGTCTGTGTATATTCATGTGCTTTACAGTACAAAGTACTTACAGGAAGATATCTTCTTTCTTTAAATATTTTTCTTCAACTTCCTATTTCATGAAGTCAGACTCTCACTGTCACAACTGCAGTTTCTCACAGCTTAATGGTGTTAAAGAGCCCTTCTTGCTCCGACTGCTGCAATAACAACCAGGCTGGGAGGAAGGGGAAATGAGCGGTGTAGCACATGCTGTACCTTCCAGCCACCAGCTATTGTTAAGAGCACGTTGCTCCAGACAGAGTGGCAGCAAGGCATGGGGTGGGAAGCAGGTGTAACCTGCCACGAACACCAGTCTAGCAGAAGGGGATTTTTAATTCAGACAAGTACCCCTACTTCTTGGCTGCCTCTTACCACCAAACTGAAAGAAGTTTTATGTTCCTCTTGCTCAACACCTAAAAGATTAACAAATGCCTTTGTGGCAAACTAAGAGCCCATTTTCTTATGTCGACACTTTGGTCATTCATCTGTTAAGTCACCAATCCTGTTTTCTTCAACTTCCTATCATATTCCTATCACTATAGCAATTTATGTCCAACAGTTTGCTTTCAGGAAGCATGTTTCCAGACCCTCTGCTATAGTTTGAGTTCTTTACAGAAAAGTCTGAAATCTCTCCTCCTTTCTTGCCCTGTTTATCCTGCTTGTTTTTCTTCTTTTCACTTCAGAGAGAAAGTCCCACCAGCAAAGGCTACCTGGGCAGTGGTAGCCTTAGTGGAGTTCTGTGCTCAAGCTGATTCTACAGAGGTGTGTATTCTGGCATGACTGGTCAGGTTTGGACTGCTGCTGGGTGGCCCAAGTCCAATTCAGTTACCTCACCCCTTAAATTCAGCTCCAGTGTGATGTTGGAGAACTAATCTTGCTGAGCCCCTGTACTATTCTCAGACACCCTCTAGCATGATTTATGAACACTAGTGTGGTGGTCCTTGCCAGACTGCATGAAGCCAGCAGCCCACATACTCAAACCCCTTCTCTGCTTTAGGGTAAGACTGCACAGTCCTGCAGTGCAATACTGAAGCCTATTTGTGATCAGCTTTAGTGCATTGTGTTCTTGATCTGCAACCTTTATAAATACTTTTGTTTTCAGATACCTGCTTCTGTTTACTCAGCACTGACACACTGTGCTGTGTGTTCAGCCCAGCTGCCACACCATAAATAAGCATGCATGATGAAAGAACATCTATGCCTGCTACTACTCAGGACATTATCTCTACTCCCTTTCCTTCACCAAGGCCTAGAGATGAAGTACTGCCTCATACACACCCCACTCATGAAACACCTTCCCTAACTGGCTGATCCCTGTCCAGGATTATCCATCACCTGCAGGACATAGCTGTTTGGCAAGGGAGTCAGTGGACCGTGAGGCATCCTGACATTTTCTGTCCCTTACTAAACATTTTCTTCACTTATCCCTTGTATTTCTTTTCTCCTTAGTTATTGGTTCTCTTACCACAGGATCATTTTGGGGAAAGAGAATCCACCTGTCTCCTTCTTATCATGCATCAGCTATTGATCCCAGTTGGACTCTACTTGGCTTTCTTCAGAAATTAGCTCAACACACTGCTGAAGGTATCTCTCCAGGTCTCTCATCTCCAGGGAACTCATCCCTGAACATCCTCCTCCCCTTCCCCAGCTGCTCTCGTGTCACTCATGGGTGATACTGCCATATTCCTGGTAGCTTGGCTTATTTGGCTGGGCTGGAATGATGCTGAAAAACAGCAATGGAAAAAAACATAGACCATGTTCTTTCCTCCATTGAAAATTCTCATATTTAAATAGCCCCTTTGCATTTGGGAAGAAAAATACAATTTTTATCTCATTAACAAATTATTTAGATTAGATTTATTTAGGTTTAGATTAGATATTAGGAAAAAGTTCCTTACCATGAGGGTAGTGGAACATTGGAACAGGTTGCCCAGGGAGGTGGTTGAGGCCCTGTCCCTGGAGGTGTTCAAGGCAAGGCTGGACAGGGTGCTTGGCAACCTGATTTAGTTGGAGATTGCCTACTCACTGTAGGGGGTTGGACTAGATGACCTCTAAGGTCCCTTCCAACCCTGATAATTCTTTGATTTCCTAGTCATCTGAACTTCTGAGCTCTGTAGCTGTTTTATGTTCATTCCTAACAAAAATTATTTAACCTGGAACTATGATGTACAGATTCAGACTATGAGAAAAGGACTGAAAACTCTGTATTAGTAATTAGTTTGGTTTTATTTCACTCAGTGGTGACACTGGCCAATAGTGACTTATAAACAATTTTGTACTGAACAAGTCTGTCCCTGCCCTGCAGTGGAGATGCATCTGTCTGCACCCTGAGAGCTGTCATTGTCTCCTCATCCATCCTACAAGTGATCCCACTTGTGGCATCACTTCATCTAGACATTTTGCTTTGGTTTTGCACTGTTTGTAAAGATCAGTAAAGCATTCATGTATTTTACAGATCCATTTGTGATAGGATTTCTAATACGTAGGAAAACTTGACACTACTGTAGCTTGTCTAGATTGAAAGAAAAACAAATTTCAACATGTTGAAAATCCCCTCAAAGTGGAAATTCCCAGTTCTAATCTACTCTGAAGATCACACAAACATTTCATATTTTTATGGCAGCAGATCAGAACGGCATCATTCCTTTCTTCCATATGGCAAGGATGATGCAAAATAATATCTGGAGCAAGAAGAAAAAGCAATCTGTGACTACTTGGAATACAAAGAAAAAAAGCTTTGTTGAAATGATCTTTTCAGAGCATCATGCCTGATTGCTCAGAACCTCTCAGCACAAGTTTGGTATTAAATTGTGCTATGCCAAACTTCTGGCTTCAAAACTTCAAACTTCAGTCTTGCTTCTGCACGACTGACAGCTAGGGATGCAGAATCTGGCCCTGGGCAACTTCCTCTGGCTGACCTTGCTCTAAGCAGGGGACTTGAACTGTATGGTTTCCAGAGGTCCCTGACAGGTTTGGCCTTTGGCTTAAATAGCCTCTGTTCCCCAAACCTTAATTACAGTCTGCCTCCCCTTTGCTATCTTCCCCACTGTCTTCTCTCCAGGAGCTACCTCCCTAAAGACACGTTATGGAACAGCAGAAGCCATGGCTGTCCCCTACCAGGGATACCAACATCAGGCTGCACCTCCCTGTGCCCAGCATGACCTTCAAGCTGCATGGCCAGCCCTCACAAATAGCAGGATCTCCCTGGAGAGAGGGTGGTGTTATGAAGAGGCTGTGTTTTCACCACCCAAACCAGGGAGCTTTTTGCAGCAAAGTGGCCGGCTGGAATGGCTTTTTTGATCAGTGAAGAAGGTCCGTGCTTGCAGGGTACACGCGTGGTAGCCATAAGGGAGCAATACTGGGCCAAGCCAGAGACCCCACCAAAACAGCAGCACCAAAATAGCCGATTACTTCATAGACCATTAAAGAGTGAATGCCCTGAAAGTTATCCTGCATGAATGGCATCAGCACTCCATGACAATCTTCCAAGAGGCTGAAGTGAAAGATTCATTTGCAGGAGTTAAAATGTCCCCAAATGCAAATGCAAATATAAAAAGGCTTATAAGATCCGCCGTTCAATGAAAAAGTAACAAAACAAAGCCACCACCTCTTACATAAGACAGAGCTGTGGGAAAAAAGAAATATATGTAAATTGAACTCACTGTTTTTAACATAAATTAAATATTTCTTGACATGTCAGATTTCCAGTGATGCTGTGTTCCTTTGGCAACTTGGAAGAGGAATTTGGGACCTGGGACTACCCATTTATGTTATACCAAATTTCTATTAATTTTAAGGCAGAGTTTAAAGCATCTCTTGCTTATGCAGAAGGAATTCACTGGTTTTTTTCCCTCAATGATGTATCTTGCACACTAATCTTACAATCTTTTTTAAATCTAGCTGTCACTGCCTTGACATGTCTACTTAGATTTAGTTTTTCTTAGACCGATATAAATGATATCATGTCTTTGCTTGTCAAGTGGGGACAAGAATGTCTTATAAGAATAGAATTCTCCAGATCCTTCCACAGACATGCTTATCGACACCCTGCAAGCAGGATTTTGTGTTCTGTGTTCATAGTGAGTTTGGAAGTTACAGAGGCAAATCAAAGCCTTTTGCTATAGCTGTTTCCCTGTGAGGGAAACACAGAGTGTGAGGATCCGATATTGCATAACTGGTGGACTAAGCAGCTGATATTTCTATCCACTTTGATGAGATAAAAAATTAATTAAGTTTTAATTTCAATTCTTGGAAATTGGAAATTTCTCTGATCATAAGTGATCCTAAATCTCAAGTAGTGCAGTGCTGAAGGATGCTGTAGGCCATGGATAAGTATTTGACTTATGGGCAGTTACATACATTAGCAGTAGCTAATCACTTTTCATTCGTAGTAAATCAAAGGAAAAAAATGTCCATTATGTAATTAAAAAGTGAATGAATAAAAACCCCTGCCCAAGGTACTGGGCTATCTGAGAATGCAGGTGTAAACCCAAATGTTGCAGGTGAACTGATTACAAATTGAAACCAAATGGCTCCTGAGTGGGAAACATTTTGCATCAGATACAGGGGCCAAAAAGGCATGCAGGGTAGCTCTCACTGCCATGGGCAGCTGCAGAGCTGGGCCTCTAGTCTGAAGATGCTCAGCTTCCGGGCAGCCTCTGAGCACAGCACTCCCAGTACCCGTCCTCTTTCTGGACAAGAAGAAGCTGTTCTTTGTCAACCTTAAACCAATACCCAGGAGAGGGTGGAGACTAATGTATTTTCCATTATGTGGCTAGCTCATAAACAAGTCTTCCTTCCACTCCCCTTCCCCCCCCCCCATCCCTCAAAAAGGCTGGAGCCTCTCTGGAAGGAAGCGTGGTGCACAGGGACATGCAGGCACTCCCAGGTGAGGGTTGGAACACACTCTCAGGGAGCTGAAGGAGCACTGGGGCACCAGATATACATCATTAGGGATTTAGGGCTGCATCCAAGAGAGGCAATCCAAAAGCCTATCTGTAACTCCCCTCCAGTGCCTGTAAGGCCTTCAGTGTTTTTCAGAATTGCAGCATTTTCCACAGGACCCACCAGCACAGAAAAGCTGTGCTCTTCTTGGTGAGGGCAGGAGCACCACTGCTGAGGCTGAGCTGACTGCGCAGAGCTGTCTGGTGCCCAGGGGAGAGCAATCTCAATGCCAACGCAAAGCCGAAACACTGACACAAACCCAAACCACTCCCTTGCTTTTTGGTAGGGACCAGGCCAAACATTTGAGAGGATGAAACTTTTACTGTCAGTGGATTTTACAGCCTGATGAATAATCTGTTTCTAGCCACATGTGAACACAAGCTGTAGTAAGTTATTTCACTTCTGAGGAAGTGTTTGACTTCAGAGCAGCACCTAGGAGAAATCTGCTGCAAATGATTTTGCCATCTCTGGGCCTGATGCTGCTGCATCCATGTCACATCACATTTATCACTACAGGTATCTCACTGACAGTACACAGGTTGCAATGGTAAACCTGCTTAGTATTTGTGTCTGCAAATTCTGCCAACAAACAGAAGTTTTCAGTATGATTAAGCCGAAATATCAATATTCTAATTCTTCAAAGTAGTATTTTATTTTAAAATTCACCATCCAAAAATAGCAATAATATTGTTTTCAGTCTATACATTATAGTAAGGTGCCTTTATGATTTCAAGATTTTCTTTCTTAGCATGAAGGCTAGAAAGACTCGTTTCAGATACATGGAAACCGAGACTGTCATGAAATTACAAGGCTTGAAGAGCTCAAGCATAGCAGAAAACAACATATGTCATGATATTCACATGAAAAAAGGGAGAGTGAGCTATACTGCAGTACAACTACAGCATAGGTGTGCAAAACTGCAGTAACTTCACCATCAGGACATACAGTTATGCAGTAGAAATGCCTCTTAAGTCTGTACTGCATGCAAGCCAGAACCAACACTTCTTTACAGCCATGGAAGCTAGCCAAGAAAACCTGTGCTACCCCCTCAAACCTTCCATACTACCAGTATAAAGGTGCATGGGAACTAGTAGGCAACTGCCACTCAAAGTTGCATCGAGGCTCTTGTTTCCACAGGGATTTCGTCCTGGGGAAGATTAAGAAATCGTTCCCTTCCGTTGCCGTCTCAGGTTTTCAGATCAGCGCTTTTCCCAGCCTCTCCTCCTCCGGGCTGCTCGCAGTGTGGAGTGCTCTTTTCCTGTTTACCCTCACATCCCTTTTTATTACTAGGCAGGATTTTTTTTTTTTAAAGCACACTCAGGCGCCTGCTTGTTTTTTTTTCTAAAGCTCTACAGGGATTTGTTGGCGTCTTCTGCAACAGGTCATCCTGTTTTCAGACAAAGTTCCTGTCTTGTTAAAAACAATAATTTCTGGATGGCTCCTGCTTTTAATCATCCTGAGACCTTGAGCCATGCAATCCACACTCCAGATATTTAGGTTTTCTTTCTTTGTTTGTAGCTAAAAACAAAAAAAAAAAAGAAAAGGAAAAGAAAAGAACAGCCCAAAGAACATTATCAAACTACCTGTCTTCTGCAGGAGGAGAGACCTTTGTGCACTGCAGTAACACAGGCCAGCTGTGCACAGGCTGTGGCACACTCAGGACGAAGGCTATGACTAGAAGGCAAAGTGACAGCAAGTTGAATCTCAATATCTGATAAGCCCCTTTGCCACCAATCAAAATACCCTTGGTTGCTCTGAGTAGAAGCAAGCTGGCTGCAGACACCTGAGTCCTGAGTATGGGCCAGCCAGCAAGGCTCCCTGCACCTGTCAGTGCACAGCTAGAAGATGGGGTGGGCCAAAGTAGGGCTGGCCCATCTTTTGGGCATAGTCTGTACTCTGAGCACCTAACTGCAAAAAAACCCGAAAACACCAAAAACCAGTGTAACACTGTCTTGTACAACAGCAATAATTTTCAGAGCAGATCAAAGCTCTGCATGGCCTTCAAAACTATGGAAGAACAGTAACAGGGTCAGTAAAATGCTATGTAACTGATTGAGTTTTAATTCTATGTTGAGAGAAAAATTCACACAATTGTCTGTCATATTTCATCTATCTTAATTCTTCTACATGCCCCTTAGTACTGCAGCAAGGGCAACTACCCAAAGAGTACATCCACACTGACAACGTCTCCTGTGATGAAGAGAGTGCTATCGTTTTAATTCTGCTGAGGCTGGAACAGATATTTTGCAGCTTCATTTGAGCCAGAGGAAGGAGACTACTCTCCATGGTTACTTTTGTATTCTATACAAGAAGATATTATCTGTTAAGTGGCAGCTAGTGCCCCAAACTTGCATCTCCTGCTGAGTTCTGTTCTGTGCAATCTCTCCTTATTACCCTAGTGAAGGGGGCCAGTGTCCTGCCTTTTAAGTTAGAGGATATGAATAAACTCTCAGTAATTTGTGATATAAGATGCCGATGTGTTTACAAAGTACATTTAGTACTCTTCACACACAAATAGGCGGGGGAAGTTGGTTCACAGAAGGTGGGATGTCTCACCTTCAAGCTGGGACAAGAAGTCAGCTCTCTTTTATCTAGCCCAGGAAGTAAAGGCTGGATCTGTCTGCCAGGCTGTGCTGTTGCCTGCAGTGTTTCAAAGATGACTCACAGGAGCACAGGATTGAATCTCTGAGCCCCCCAGCTAGCACTTTGCACCCTCTTACCTATTGGGAAATGCTATTGCTACAATGGCAAAAGAAAACAAGAAAACAAACCAAACAAAAACCACAAACCAAAAGAAAACAGAAACAAAACCAAAACCCCCTCAAAACACAAGTAACTTATTCTGCCTACTGGTTCCCAATTTGCACTACAGCAAACTGCATCTTAAAGTGTCCTAGGTCACCTCCTTGAAATCAAGGAGGAAAACCTCACTTCCAAGTGTACCTCCAGGGTTTTGTATAGTGTTATGTTCCAGAAGGTGATGAAACATATTTCAAAATATGTATGTTTAAAGGTGCCACAGCCTGCAGCTCCATTAAGAGAAAGAGTCTATTGTATGCTTCCTGATGCTGAACACTGGTGCAAAATGACCATCAATCAAAGTTTCAGACCTTGCTAAATTTACCCAACAGTTCTTACAGATGATGTTACAGAAAGATGTTACACAATCCCTAACCCAAATGCTTTGATCTCCTAAGTCAAAGTCAATATGTCCAGCTGGATAAATAGCACTAAGCCCAGCACCATTTCCTGTGTAAGTGATAAAAAAATTGATAAAATCCTGATTTTCAGAAGCACAGGTGCTTTAAATCAGTGGAATACAGTTCACTCAAGCTATAAATGTCTCCCCTGGAAGTCCTAACTGGAAGCAAAAAGCTTTGAAATTTTCATGATCCTTAGTTCAGAAACTGAGCTTAAATTAGTTGGTTTTAGCAGCCACAACCACTGAGCCATACTCTGGGCCACTATCAATCAGAATCATACCATTTGTCTAGCTGAGCCAGAGTCCTGGAGTTGGGATTCAGCCTCCTGTGCTGCCAGCCTCCCTGCAGCACAACAGGTTTAGCTTTCAAGGATGTACTCACAGAAACAGTTTAACAGCTTTGTCCTTACTCCGTGGTAACTAGGTCCTCTCTTCACACACATTAGATGTGTCATCGTTGTCCTCCCTTCCAGGGTCCTACCATTTTTCAAACTCCATTTAGTCTCCTTGGACTCCTAACTGACCACAGTGAGAACCCTTCCTCCTCTTCCTCGTATTATGATGGACCCACAGCCCCTTTTTCTAGGTAATAGCAGGGCTGCTGAAGTTAAGGCAGGTTTCCTTCCCTACAGCTTACCTGCTACCCAGCATCCATAATCCATTACAGATCCTGTCTTAGTACCCATTATCCTCCTCCCCCAATAATAATGACATTCTTGAAAGCTTGAGATAAATACCCTGTTACAAAACAGATGATCAGGATGAATATTACTTTCATCCTCTAAGTCCCTACTTGTGGGGGAGTGGAGATAGTCTGTTTAGCCATATGGATGGTTTTCCACCATTCACAAATGCCACTGACAGCGGGGCAATAAATAAATAAATAAATAAACAAATAGATGTGATTTTTGGTATTGCTTCAGCTGAAGTTGATTCGTAAAAGGTAAAATTTACCCAGATCCAAGAGCCACTCCATAGCAAACGTAGCCCACATGTTCTTATGAAAGCCTTGAAACTATATGGGAAATTAAAGTGCATGAACCTTGTGTTAAGAAAACCCTTGGAGGAAATCTTTGACATACAGATCTTAAGAATTCATTCTGATTCCTCTGAAACGATGCACTCATCTTCTCCCTTCCAAGTATACAATGACTGTAGGTTCCTAGAAGGGCTATGTCTTCCCTGACTCTTCTCAAGAATCATTTTGTATTTCCTCTGAAAGTGAACCAGACCATGCCCAAAGAAATGTGAGGTGCCCTCTCCCCCAGCAGCAGAAACAAAAACTGATACCTTGAGTTTCAGCTAAGGCCCTTGCTGGGCAGATTATGAAGATCTAAAGAAAACAGTCTCTATCTAAGAATATGTCAGCTAAGGCTTTTTGTCCCCATGCCAGTAAGAAGAGCTCAGAGATAGAGTTAGGTGGGCAGCATGTTCTCAGAGAGAGAGACCATGTTTTATGGGGGTCTGTTATCTCAGGTTCAGAGGCCTTATTTTGTCTAGACCTTGTTCCTTCCTCCTTGACCTCAACCACAGTTCATAACCCCATCCTGAGCCAGCAAAACATCTCCTCACTGCTCCCAAACAAGCTCTTGCCCTACAGGTGACCTGAGGCAAAAACAACGTCAGGAAGTGTTTAGTTGCCTCCTCCCCAGTCCATGTAAATTTCGTGACAATGTATGTAGGACACATATCAGATGCCCAGGAATTGCTCGCATGCAAACGCTTCAATCCATAGCGAATGGAGGCAGCTGACACGTTTCTGGAGTATGAAGGTCAGGTGGAAATTTGGGAGGAAAGGAGACAAGGGGCAGAGGGTCAGAGCTGCACAGATCCACAGGGTAGCTGCTGGCATATGGGAGGTTTTGGGGTCACCCTCACCTTACTTGTAAACCCTGTTCGGAGCTTGCCTTGCCAAGGATCAGGGACCTGACCCTTCTGGCATGTTTTTCCCATCTCATCTATACTGTCTCTGTGGTCAGTTGTACATTTTCCCCTTCTTTCTAAAGGCAATGTGCTGAACCTAGCTTAATGGAGGGACTGATCAATTCCAAGCCCTGAGAATAAAAAGCTCTTGGTTAATTTCTCTTCAATTTTGGCCTCATTTGCCTTCTAAAGTAATGCACAATGTATTTTTGCATGGACTCAGTTGCAAAATCTATATGGGCTATGCTTATAAGAGCAAAAAGACAATCAACATCATGTTATTCTAATAGCTATGAATTTTTCTATTGTTTCTTGCTACTATTTTAATGTTACAGTTGCTGCTGGCTGTGAAACATATCAATAAATAGAAGTGGGTCAATTTACCTACAGTTGCCTTGCCACTGAAAGCATAATACCTACTGCTCTATTTGTTACCAGTGCAGTCTTTAGCTCAAGAATAGTGATCATCTTACTCAGATGATATAAATAGCACCAAAGTGATTGAATCAAGTGATAACTCCTCAGTAAAGAGGAATGGGTGTCCATCTGAGAGTTAGTAGATTGTAATCAGTATTTTTCTATAGCAATATATCTTTTAGCTTTATCAATGAATACTGCAGTATTCATACATTAATTTTTGTAGGTTTTCAGGGAAAAAAAAAGGAAAAAAAAACCCTGCAGCTAACAAAACCAAGCAAATGAAATATCCTGTTGTATCTTGTAAGTGACCTCTCCCTACCTGTATGTAATAGTTCTTGTCCACCTGACAGCAGAGGCATCATGTGTGTTAATGAGTCTCAAAGGAGTGAGAGCAATTGTTTTAAAACAATTAGCTTGTGTCTGAATCTGAGAGAGATTAATTTTATCAGTGAGCATAGAGAGCTCTTGGTATGCAAGAACTCAGGCTTATTTGCCTCCAGTTTTCTCTGAGTAACTACATGAATCAACACGAGTTATGGTTGAAAGCACTGGGCTAGGGTGAAGAGTGCTCTCATCCTGAGCACTCAATGCAGAAGACTTGGTTCCTTTATCTACTTTGCATAAATCCTGGGGAGGAAATATGAGGCACTGAGAGTCCCTTTGTTTTTGCTCATTGGATTTAGGCAATTCTTCCTGCACACATCAGAACAATGAATCCCTTCAGTCCACCAAGCTGCAAGTGATATAAGATCATGGATTCACACTGCAGATCTCCAGAATTTTAGAAGTTTTGGAGAAGCAATTGGATGATTGCAGTGACTTCAGATTCAGACTTTAAGTCTACTATTTTCAGAGACAAGTAATAAAATGCACTCCCTTATCCTAAGAGTCTTAGCTGGCATAATGTACATATCATTAAGCCAGAACGTCCGGGCTAAAGTTGTCCTCACTAATTAGGAAAAATTCTGACCAAAAATGTATTGGTTGGAGCCCAAAGAACACAGGTTATCCCAGTGATTCTTTGTTACACACTGTCACTGGCAGGGTCCTCATCTTACATTACCTCTGGTCTACAAGCACTTGCTAACATAGTCAGCATGCTGTGTGCAGACAAGCACCCTCACAGCTGGCAGGTGTACTTCTCCCTCTGAACTCACAGAGCATGTACCAGAGCCCTTCTCTCTGACTAACTTCAGAAAATAGCCTTTTTTAGGTGAAAAACATCCTACAGCCATTTGTTGACTCTCCAAGAGCCACAGACAAATGCTGTTTTGCTAGATGATCACTCAGGCATGTCAGCTGGATGCTCAGTGCTACTCAGAGTTGTGACCTGGCTCATTAATTGTACCATGTAGAAGAAAAGATAGTAAATCTAAGTCATGACAATTTGAAATATTTTGTGTTTATCCAGATTTAAAAAAAAATAAAAAAATATATATAAAAGAATCTGTTGGCTAGTTTGACTGAAGGGTTTTGGTACCAAAAGCACAACTTGGATCAAATAAGGAAGAAATCAATTATTAGTTCTTGTTTCTTTCACATTTAATCTTTAGAGAGAAATATTCTCTGAAAATGCCATTTGGACACCAGTCTAGTCTGACTAATTTTGATATCTTCTTCCTGGGAGACAAACCAGTTCTCCCTTCCCTACGTAATACATGTAGAAAGGCAGTTACCTTGTAATTTAATCCACCATAATTCAGTGGGGTACTGAACCTACTCACCTGGAATATAGCCATAAGGCATTATGTTAGGTTGGAAGTTGCATTATCATTCTGTAGCCCACAAAACAAAAAAAAAAGTCAGGCAAACTAAAACTGAAAAACCAAAACCCCAAAACCTACAAACAAACAAACAAACACCAACAAAACCAAATCAACAAAAAAAAAGAAAAAAGGTATTGAAGGTGGGTGTGATGATGAAAGCGATGATGAAACCGCTGATGGGCTTCTGCATTCAGTGGCAGTAATTAGCTTTACCATAGTAAATTCCAGGCATATGGCATAGAACTTCCGCAGCCTTTTAGATGATTTAAAATGGTTCTCATAAATTTTCGACTCACTGTAACTGTGAAAAATCTCCTGTTTTGTCAAGAGTAGAACTGCTTCAATATCTTGCCCTGACAACTGATGCTTAAAAAAATGCCCCCCAAATGTAGTTAAGGCAATGATGTGTGTTTAATGCAAGAGAACGACAATTAGTGTATTTTTGACTGAAAAGAACTCAGCTAAGCTGCCAGAAATGTCAGAAGTTCCTTGCATCCCTGACACTTACGTAATTGTTCTGTGAACACCCACACGCCGGAATAGACCTACTCCACCAAAAATTTCAGGGCTGACTCATTGAGTGTTCCTCCATGTATCTGAAAACCTAACCATCTAGGATGCATCATCTGTAGCGTAATTCAAATGTGATTTCCCTGATTTAATAAAGTTACTCTTCACATAAGGGAACAAAAAAACACAAAAAAGAACAAAAAAGAATAACCTATATCTTCAAGATCCTACCCACCTATCCTGGAGGAAGCAGCCAAAAATGGCAATGCTGCAGGAGATATCTGCTCTGAAAATCTGCCTGAGGCTCATACAATGGCAGGGCTGGGATTAGATGTGGCTGGTAGTGGTCTTCTGGATTCTCTTTGCTGAAACAAAATACAGAAGCAACTGTATCTACAAACCTACTCAGTTTTGAGCTCTGTGCTGTGTAATGTTTATCTTTCTAATCCAGTTATTAGAGCTAGCCATGAACCTTCTTATCTGCAGGACAGTGCTCCCGTCTGTGCAGCTCATCCTAACCCTGCGTTGAGGCACAGGCCTGGCACAGAGTGGAAAGGGAGCAAGGCACTGCTGCACCCTGGTCCTTGCTTCCTGCATACTTCTGTCTTATTCCAATGCAAATTCTGTTGTGATCCAGAAATGCTTAACTTCTCTCATCTGATGGGACTACTGTATGAAATGAGGCAGACTGGTGCAAAATGGGTCTAGAAGCAAAAACAAAATAACAAACTAACATTTATAACAATTACCAGAGAAACCACTAATAAAGAGCAGAGAGGTTCCCATTTATCCCTGGAAAGCATAGGGCTGTAAGCATCTCTACAACAGCCTCTTGTGAACACTTGTACAGAGATTTACATGCACAGTTTAGCCAGAATAGGAGACTTTGTAAACATGGCTTATACTTTATAGCTATACTAGAGAACTGCTCAGAGAAAATAGTAATTTGATATCATTTACCTTGGTGATATGCTCGTGGCACCAACATACCAAATGAATAACATAAACTGTGACCATGAACAGTAGTGTAATCACCATGCCATTGTGCTCTGATACAGTTAAGAGATGGCCTGGCATTCCCATTTGTGGCTATCCTTTGAGTTGCATGCCTTTCAAAAGAACTCTACACCTTAAATATATATTTTTCTATCAACATACACAACCCAGTACTGCCCCAGACATTTTTAATACTGCTCCATGTTTAGAGCATTATCAATTCCCAATTTGTTCTATTTACACTAAAAACTTTTCTACTGCCTTCACTCTCCCACCAACCAAAGTTTCTCAAGCTTCCAGATGAAAATAAATGAGTAGCTTGATCAGTAGGACCTCCTGAGATCACTTGGCAGTTTTCATTTTATGTCCTTTTCTTTCTGCTGTGGTTGGTGGTTTTCTTCTTTCTTCTTTCTTTTTTTCTTTTGGGGGATGTTATGGTTTGGGTTAGTGACTGATGTAATTACTTGTATAGAGGGGAAGCAGGTTTCGGTATTTGGGTCCTCTATATGTTTATATTTGTTTCATTTATATTTGCTGTTATCAATAAAAGAGTTTTTAGTTTTTAACTTCCAATCCAGTCTCTCCTTTAACTGCCGTGCGTTGAGAGATCCGGAGTAAGCCTCTCTGACCACGACAGGGGAGGAGAAAGTATGCAAAATGTAGCACATCCATGGGGCCAGACGGGCTGCACCCAAGGGTGCTGAAAGAGCTGGCAGAGGTGCTCACCAAGCCACTCAAAAGTCCTGGCTGACTGGGGACGTACCAGCAGACTGGAAATCAGCCAATGTTACCCCCATATATAAGAAAGGAAGGAAGGATGATCCGGGAAATTACAGGCCTGTCAGTCTGACTTCTGTGCCGGGAAAGCTGATGGAGCAGATCATCCCGAGTACGCTTCTGCGACACTTGCAGAGCAGCCAGGGGATCAGGTCCACTCAGCATGGCTTCACAAAAGGCAGGTCCTGTCTGACTAACCTGATCTCCTTCTATGATGGGGTAACCCGCTTTTTAGATGAAGGAAGGGCTGTGGATGTTGTCTACCTTGACTTTAGCAAGGCGTTTGACCCAGTTTCCCACATCATTCTCCTAGAGAAGCTGGCTGCTGGTGGCTTGGATGGGCACATGCTTGGCTGGATAAAAAATTGGTTGGA
>VWZX01003113.1:46056-63110 GCA_013399015.1 Galbula dea
AACAGGCCTTATGAGGAGAGGCTTAGGGAGCTGGGCTTGTTTAGCCTGGAGAAGAGGAGGCTGAGGGGAGACCTTATCGCTCTCTTCAGCTACTTGAAAGGTCATTCTAGGGAGGCGGGTGTTGGCCTCTTCTCCCTTGGGACTAGTGACAGGACTAGAGGGAATGGGCTTAAGCTGTGCCAGGGTAGGTTTAGATTAGATATTAGGAAGAATTTCTTTACTGAAAGAGTGGTAAGATATTGGAATAGGCTGCCCAGGGAGGTGGTGGAATCACCATCCTTGGAGGTTTTTAAGAAGAGGATGGATGTGTTTCTTCAGGGGATGATTTAGGGATAAGAGTAGTGTAGGGCTATCAGTTGGACTAGATGATCTTGAGGGTCCTTTCCAACCGTAATGATTCTGTGATTCTGTGTGATTCCTTGCCCTGCAGGACGTGAAGATTTATGTCACATACTGTCTCCTGAAAGTCAGCAATGCTGCTTGTTCTTCAAATTCAGCATGGGATTTGAGCCCTTTTTTTAACAGAGTGGGACATTTTAGCACCTAGGTTGGGCTATCAGTTTAGTGTTTCCTCCTTGACAAGCTTTTACCAAACTGTGTTTGACAGCAGCATGTCGCCAGGGAAACCCCTAGAATCAGTAACAAGGAAATTCTTGCTTCTGTCAATGCATTTATCCCATTTGATGCAGGTCCTGCCTGGCCCAGGAGAAGTCCCCATGTGGGACTCTTCATCTGTGAAAAGTAAAGTAGATGTTCTAAATGGGAGTTGCAGGTGCCAGGACATATATCTGTCTACGTTTCTCCCTCTGTGACATCCTGGAGCCAAACTGCATGCTTGGCTCCATGGGTTCACCAGGACACATTGCAGTGGCCATAAAAAAAGACAGCAGAAACTGAATTGTTCATGCCTGAGTTGGACTCCTAATTGCCTCTGTTTAGAACCAGAATATAAGATAGATGTATGGCATTTCTTCTCCTGAATATGCCTGTCCCAGGATGAAGATCTTTTTCTTATGTAATTTCCTGTCCCTGCTCTGCTCTCTGCTCAGCTGATTTACCCTGCACTGTGCAAATGCAGACCTTGTTTACTCTTTTCACGATCTGGAACATGCCTTCAGTCACTCCAGGGGCAGGCTTTATTCCCATGGCCAGAGCAAGAGAGCAGGAAGACCTCATAAACACAGGGAAATAAATCTTTAGCATTGGGAAGACAGAGCTGATTTCTACACTTGCTTGATGCTGTCAGGTTTGCCTCCTTGTAGGATGAGTGAACAGGATGAAAATGGGACAGGGTTATTGAAGGAACATACTTAAGTGATAGCACTAATGCCTTCCGAGGTAAGCCCTTCCAAGCACATCAAAATGGGCAGCACTAAAGAGATTATAGCATATTCTCAGTAACCTCATCTGGTGTGATGTATGTGACCAGTACAGCATGATACAGGCTGTCCCTGAGCAGCAGGCAACAGCAGAGAGAAACACACCAGCAGGCACTACTGGACACTTTGGTATTGGCAAAGAAACAATACAAGCACATTGTTGTCCTTATACAAATGGCATGATACTCCTACACCACGGATCAGGACTTTTGAAGAGGAGCTGCTGTTTTCCTCAGCTAAGGTAACAGAACCATATGAATCTGGATTCCAATTAGTAAAATAATTTATTTTAATAACTGCCACCAAATTTAGGGTGTATCAGTGTTCTTATGCAATCACAGTCACAGCACCACTTTTAAAATTTAGTCTGCTTCTCTTTTTTGCTTCTATTATAGAGTTAATTTTTTATTTCAAAGCTGTCAAATTAATATGTAATTAATTATAAGAAAAATATGCACACACATAGCCTTCTGATCTCTTCTCGTTTATTATTTTTAAGACAGAGCTGCCCACCTGTGATATGTTTCTATTGCCAGCAGAATATAAACCACTGTAAAGTGACACACAGGTCAGTGCCACCAAAACTACGACTACCAATGGTAGTTTCTAGTTGGGGTTGTGCGTGAAATTAAGAGTACTCGTCTGTGTGCTTGGACAAAACACGGTGAGCATGGTTAAATGTGTGCCTTGCACTGCCCTCCTGCAAGCTTAGTTTTATTCTCTAAGATGGGAGAACCCTACAGCCATTAGCAATCTGCTGTCAGTCAAAACTGCTCATCTTTGCACAACTTGAGGAACTATTTGGAGAACTCACTTCTGAGCTACTTTCATAAGGGAACTCAGTGTATGCTACAAGAAGTCAGAACAACCTCCTGAACAAATGCATGCCTGTAGTAGCTGTTAAGTATTTTAAAGGGCCATTCCTAAGCAATTGCTAATTACATTACTTGACTACAAGGCACGATTAAATATGTGCTTGAGGTCATCCAACTATTTGCTGTTTCAAGTAAAGCACTTGAGTCAAAAGGATTTCCTAAATGGAGTCATTCAGTGTTTTATTTCTCCAACTTCAGGAATTATTTTAGGTCTGAATAATTGGACATTGAATAATTAGCTAAATGCCATTTCCATAAATTGTTTGTGCTTTACATAAAACAAATAAAATGGTTTCTAGGGCACTTGTATTCTCCCTTTGAGGTAGCCTGCATTAACCAGTTTTGCACCAAAGGCACTGTACTTTACGGCCAGTTTGGTCTAAGACGATTTGTGCATTTTGATTTTCAAATAGATAATTCACACAAATCTACACAGACAGATCATTAATTCTCACTTTTACTGAAAATAAAAGGAACTGTAAGAGGGACTTACAGATAAACCTAGAGGTGAGAATCACAGACTGTAAGGTAAGCACTGAAAAGTAAGGACTGGTTACACTAGGCACCATTTAGAGACAGCAAAGGGAACTGAGGGGCTCCAGAGTGCAGACTGTCCTCTCTGAACATCTCCTGAAAGTGATTATTAAAAGAAATAACTAGCTAAAATTTGACCATCTAAATTCTGACATCTGAAGCGGAATGACTTCCTGGTTTAGTCAAAGCTGACAGTCAAGATCCTCAAAATTCATGCCTAAGTGTGATTTGTTAGTGGAGAGACTTATCTCCACTACTTTTTCCAAGCTCTCGCCATTCCAGAGTTGAGCTGGACACCAGTACGTTTAATGCTCCCTGGCCTTCTCCAGCAAGCAATCCCAGAATCTACATCACTTATCTGACATCAAACACTGAAAAGACAGAAGGTGTCTCTGCCACTTTGATTCAGGTCATCAGCGGGATGTGGAAAACAAAGGCTGAAGTCCCTGCTTTTGTAAATATTGATCGATGCAACCTGGGAGAGGTCTGACCAAACAAGCAGAGTCTTTCGTACTTTAGGCCAATCTTCTCATAGAAAGACAGGGTCCTATGAAATTCTGTTCCAAATTTCAGTAAAAGAGAGGCATGAACCTGCATCTTTACAGGAAGAAAGCACTTAAACAAGGAAAAAAACCACCTTTCCTATCCCTGATCGCTAATGCAAGAAGAAACTACATCAGTACTTAGCCTCCCAGGGATGCCTCTGCATCACTGCCTCAGTATTCCAGGCTGTGAAGCATCTCACACTGGCCCAGTTGGCCTGGTTTCAAAATGTCACAGATATCTGCCTTTTTGGTACTTCTCTCTCCCATTATACAATATAGATAGCCTGTCTGCCTAATGCAGGGCCAGGGCTTCTATTACAGGGGGAGACATGAAAGAATCAAGCAAAGAAACACTGAACTCCAATCTCTGTCACCCAGGCAAGGCCCTTGTCCTCTGTTCCTGCATCTCTGGCAAAGACAAGCTCAGGTTATAAGCACTTATGGAGATCTATCGAGGCCTCTACACATGCTAAGAATGAGCAAAAGGGTTATGATCTAAAAGCCAGCAAAATAGGCTTTTCCTGATGAATAAGCTTTTAGCTGGGCTGAAGAGGTTTCATTTGCAGCCAGGGAGGTATGAAACCAAAACAAAATAAAACAAAAGTTGCCTAAACATAAACATTTCAGAGCTCAAAGGCTAACTGGATTAATGGACTGGATGAATGAGAGGATCATGGTTACCAGGAATAGGCTCTTTTTACTGCCTAGGTAGTAGAAAAACTTCTGGGAGTCAAAGGATGAGTGAACTCCTGGTGAAGCGTGGGTTGTAGATCTGGTCTCTGACAACGAATCAAATGGTAGCATGGTTAACTGAATCCGCTCCTGCATCCCTCAGCAACTGACAGAACAGAGTGGTTTAGACAAAGAGAGGAAAAGTAAGTGTGTATATGCATGTGAACACAAAGATAACAACATGCCACATAGTTTCTATTCTCCTTTATAGTTCTTCAGCTGTTGTGTGCTGAGGGAGGTACTAGTATAAATTCAAAGAGTGTCATTTGTATTTTACTTGTTTAGCTCTGCTGCAGTGCAAAATTTCCTGCCTGGCTTCCAACTTCCCAAATGCCACCCTCAGACTGCTGCCATGCAATGAGCTGGCTTTAGCCATCATTATTACAAGTCTCTGCCCCAGCCCCACTTCGGAAATACAACTCTCTTGAGCATGCTTCATCCAACATTTTATTGCCTTCATAGACTTCACCTTAATGCTCAGAACATTTCAATTAGACTTGACAGTACTAATGAAAAAAAAAAAAAATCTCTTTAAATGCTATCATTATTTATAGCTGCATTACTATTAGGCAGGTATTTCAGTGGGTTTGATAAACTGTTTGCCTAATATGTAGCTTTCAGTTAAAATATTGAACGACTTAAGATTTTTATTTTAAACCACTGCCATAAAACATCACTGAAATTGCCCTGAAGATGATAATCAGAACATACTATTTTTCTAAAATATTTTAGTCATCAGAGAGGCAAGTTTACCCTATATGAATATGGAAGTGTTTGATGGAAGTAATTTGGGGCTTGTTCTGTTTTGTTCAAATCTCTGCAAGGCACTAATTTTTTTGTGTATCCTCATTTAAAAAGATGTAACCAAAATACAATGTAACCCCAAAGAGTCATGTTAATTAATAGTAACATGGATTACAAGGAACAAATTCTATTTATCATTGTGTCAAGCTTGCTGGAAATCATCATAATTGATGAAATTATCATCAACTGACAATTGTCCCTTTAACCTTCAATGTCACGTTCACTATAGTTTAATATGACTTCTGCTTGTTTTCAAAGTTAATGCCTTATGTGACAATTGAGCATTTGAGGATGCTTCTGTCTGTGATTCCTGTTAAAAAAAACCAAACAAAACAAAACAGAAAAAATACAGCTTAGAATAAATGAGTAATAAGAAACATCCTAGATGGTTGTATGACAAGCATTGTATTATACTGCACACTAAGAAAGAACTACAGCTGAGGTGGCTTGAGATTTTCTATTTCAGTTGCTCATGCTTTATAGAACTTCCATTTCCAGAATGTCATTTCTTAAGCCTGAAATCCATGGTTAGTAATGTTGGGGTTTGGATTATATTAGTTTGTAAAATCCGAAGAAAAGTTGATCTGATTTAAAAAAAAAAAAGTAAAAAAAAGGTAGCACTTAAATTATTACCACTTTATTCATTTTACCAGGACTGTGCTATTGCTCACACTAATGCACAGTGACCAACAGTGCCAGCCCCCAAAAATTTGCTGTCCTGCCTAAGCTCTGACATGGGTGAAAACAAAAGACTTAAATACAGCAGAGATATACAAATAAAAGTCTCCTGCTTTGATCTGCCACTTCTCTGAACATTTAAACACTGTATCCTGAATACACACAGCCGAACAGCAAGTACCTGGAAAGAATAGCCTGGAAACTCTTTCAGGAGAGGGCAGGACCACGGTGGGCTGGACAATTTGCCTTCTCTGAGCCGTGGGACAAGGCACGTGTATCCAGTGAGTTGCATATTAGCCTGGCCAAATCCCCCTGCTTAGGGGGTGGGCAAGTTTTGTCCAACACTTCAATTCCACTTTCCAGCCTTTGAAAATGGTAGCAAGCAGCGATCCTCTCAATCTCCCTGCTAACGGAGATGTCTTTAATGCCATCTGGGTGTCAGCCCTGCTTGAAGCTGCAACGACTGATATGTCAACTTCAATTAACATCACGGATGTTTTCTGCCCAGCACACACTGGACTGTCCACGCCACTATGTGTTCACAGGGTCAACGTTCTCCAGCCACTCGCTACCTAAGGAACCCCCTTCAGCTGGGGTTAAAAATAATGAGCCCTGAAGCACAGCAGCAGCGTAAAGGAGATTAGCTTCTTCAGAACAATTTTACTTCCAAACAGATGTTCGCGATGGGATTAGCATTTAGGCTACGCTTCTCCCAATTCATCTTCGCTCCTCGCTTTTCACTTACCTATTTGCTAATCCGCACCTTGGAACAGCTCCGCCCGCCTGAGCCTCCGGCCTCACCGCGCCCCTAGCCCCCCGTCTCCTCTCCACCAGCCCCGCGGCGCCACTCCGCCCGGTCCCCTCCCTGCCACAGCTACTCCGGCGCCGCTCCGCCGGGCCCCGCAGCTCAGGCCCCCCATAACCCCGCCTCTTCGCTCACGATGCGGCGAAGACCGCAGTGCCCTTCCTCCCGGCGGGGCCAGGGAGGAGGCGCTGCACGGTGGTGGCGGGGCCCCACCTGTAGGCTCCCCCGCGGGAGGAGCCGGTGCGGCTGCCAGGGGCGGCTTGTGTGGGGGGTACCAGGTGCGAGGGGCCCCGCCCGGTCGGGCCAGGCCGGACCGGACCCCGCCGTGCTGGCGGCAGGCAGGGCGCTCCCCCCGCGGCTGGCTGCGGTTCCGCGCTGGCGGCAGCCCCACGCCGCAGCCGCGCGAGCGCTGTTCCACTACCGGCTACCTGGAGGGGCCGGCCGATTTTCCCCGGTCACTTTTGTAGGGTGGCCGGCCTGGGCCGTAGCACTGCCCGCAGGCTGTTCCCCAGGCGGTGACGGCTTCCCGGCGGAGCTTCGTATGGCGAATTAAGCCAAGCCGTGTAGGAAAAGATTATCTCGGGGTTTACCCTTCACCCGTGTAGGGATCAGCTAAGGACAGCAGCTACCCGCCTCCCTAAAAATGGGATTCCCAGAACGCCCTAATTAAAAGCCGGGCACAGATGAGCGCGGAGGCACTGGCGGGGGGAAATGAAACGCTGTCAGCCTATCCTCCCATACACCCCCCCATCGGAGTCAGATTTAGGGAGAGAAAAAGTGGAGGAAGCGAAAAGGTGCCTTTCGTTCCGCCTCACGGCTAGTGCCCGAGGCTGCGAAGGGCAGAGCCGCCCCCACACCTGCCCCTGCCTGCCTGCCTGCCTGCCTCCCCTCCTCCCGCCGCGCCGCGGCTGCCGCTTGCTTGCACTCGACTTATCCGGAGCGGAAATTCCTTTCCGTTTTTGTGAATGACAAACTCATTAACGATTCATCAACACAACCTGTTCCAGCCGGCCCGTCGCCGCGGCAACAGCCCCTTCCGCCAGCCCCCATTGGCTGCGCCGGAGAATGTATCCATTGAGACGTCCCGCGGTTGTACCCATTGAGGAGCTGCCGGGCTGCGCGGGGCCGCGGCTGAGGGACGCTGCGGGCGGGGGAGAGAAGAGAAGAGTCACCGCCGCTACCGGCACCGCCGCGGTGTTTTCGCGCTGAGCTGGGCAGCCCCGCTCGGCGGGAAGTTAATTGGATTTCATTCACTCGGGGCGGAGGAAGAGCCCAGGAGCTCGGGCTGCCGCGGCGATTAGGCAGTTCATTCAGGGATTCATTGACAAAAAAAANCACATACACATGCAGGCTGGCACACACACACTCACAGTCACGCTCGCACTTACACAGAAACGCCGAGGCTTATTCTCCTTTCCCGTGACCCCACCGCCATCCGCGGGGGAGGCGGCGCGGGGGGAGCTGCGTGATTCATTTTCCTGGGGTGGAGGGAAATAAGTTGTGCGGAGTTGGAGGGGTACAGCCCGCCCGCCGAGCCAGCCGCATGCCTCTGTGAGAGAGAGGGGCGCTTCCAGGGCACGCTCCGTTCCCCCCGTCCTTCCTCATGCTAGATACGTTCAGACCCGTCCCTTTCGCGTTGGAAATGGCGATTAGTAAATCCGTGGCGTGGCTGAACGAGCAGCTGGAGATGGGCAACGACCGGCTGCTGCTGATGGACTGTCGGCCGCAGGAATTATACGAGTCGTCCCACATCGAGTCGGCCATCAACGTGGCCATCCCCGGCATCATGCTGCGGCGGCTGCAGAAGGGCAACCTGCCCCTGCGCTCCCTCGTCGCCAGCAGTGAGGAGGATCGGGAGCGGTTCGCCCGCCGGTGCGGCACCGACACGGTGGTACTGTACGACGAGCACAGCCGCGACTGGAACGAGAACACGGGCGGCGAGTCTGTGCTGGGGCTACTCCTCAAGCGCCTCAAAGACGAAGGCTGCAAGGCGTTTTATCTGGAAGGTGAGAACGGTTGGGAGAGAGATCCCTGCCTGTATGCTTGCCTGCCTGCCGCCCGGGGGTGTAGGTAGCGGGAGGCTAGCCCTAAGGCTTCGCGGTGCGGCTCTGCCGGGGTAAGGGGTGGGGGGGCGTTCACTAGGCATTGGCTGCACGCTGACACTCCAGAACGGCACCGACCTGGACAGGAGGCTTTCCCCCCTGGTCCCTCCACCGGCAGCTTCCCTGACCTCGCTTTGTTTAAGAAGACCTCGGGGACTGGAATCGCTGTAGCAGCGCCGGGAAGATAGGGCTAACGGGGATCCCGGCATGTGCTGGGGAGGGTAGAAGGAATGCTGCCGAGACATCTCTGCAAAGGTCCCCCGCAGGGCGAAGCGGCTGAGCGAATATGCTGAGCCCTCCCGCCGTCTGGGTGAGAGTCTAGCGTATATTTTTTTAAATTTTTTCCTTTTTTTCCCTTTTTTTTCCCTTTTTCCCCCCCTTTTTTTTCTTTTTTTCCTTTTTTTTTTTCCCTCAGGGCTCGGGGGTGTGGGAAACATCCCCCTTTGCAGTTAGGGCTCTACCAGGGATAAAAAATCATCTTGCCATCTAATATCAGGTTGCATTTGTTCCCCCTCTTTGGTTTTCTCCCTAGGTGGTTTCAGCAAGTTCCAGGCCGAGTTCGCCCTGCACTGCGAAACTAACCTAGACAGTTCATGTAGCAGCAGCTCTCCTCCTTTGCCAGTCCTGGGCTTGGGAGGCCTCCGAATCAGCTCAGATTCCTCGTCAGACATTGAATCTGACATTGACAGAGACCCCAATAGTGCCACCGACTCCGACGGCAGCCCTCTCTCCAACAACCAGCCTTCTTTCCCAGTGGAGATTTTACCCTACCTCTACTTAGGCTGTGCGAAGGACTCTACTAATCTGGACGTCTTGGAAGAGTTTGGCATTAAATACATCTTGAATGTTACTCCCAACCTGCCTAACCTCTTTGAAAACGCCGGCGAATTCAAGTACAAACAGATCCCAATCTCTGACCACTGGAGCCAAAATCTGTCTCAGTTCTTCCCTGAGGCCATCTCTTTTATAGGTGAGACCTGGTTGTTTGCTAACAGCTGTGTGTCAAGCAGCAGAAACCTATTTCTTTTGCAGAATTTAGGAGATTTCGGGAGAGTAGTAGCAGAGTTTCTGGCAGTCTCTGGGGGACGTGCTGCTTTCTGGTTTTAAAGCCAGCTTGAGGGGCGAGTGGCAACTGTTTGGGGGTTATTGAGGAGCCGCGATGAATGTGAGCGACGTTTGCAGGTTGTGAACGCATACCTGGTTTGACTGGCTGTGGGAGGTGTGGAGGGAGTAAATGAACCGGGGAATAATGGCTTAGTCGTCTTTTTTTGTTGTTTGTTCTTTTTTTTGTGTTTTCCCTTTTTTTTTCTTCTTGAAGTTATTGAAGAGCAATATAATAAAAAGAAACTAGCTGGGGAGCTAACTTTTTAGCTTTTAAATACAAGTTATTCATAAGGAGTGTCTCTAGCAAATGTATAGTCAGAACTTTAAATTAATTAAATCTGGTGGTAATAATGATGTACCCCTCAGTCTCGGTTCCTCGGTTAGGCAGCCCTTAGACATCATCCGTCAGCTTTGGAAACGTCTCCTGTCAGGCTCAGGGAGTTCTGATTACAATTTGCAATCTTCGTCGAGGAAGACTAAAATCTCCCCATCCGGGTGCGGCGGGGTGGGCATTGCATTATCTATTGGGAAGCTGTGCTGTAATCCGGTTGAGTGATACTGGTAATAGTGGAGAATGTAGGTAATCTGAGCCCAGCAGGAAGAAATGTGGGCTGGAAGCCACAAAGAAACTAATCTCCAGGCATTGTAATGCATTTCCTATTACAAAGGAACCCATTTTCAACCAGTGTTGACATCCTGTTCCTCCTAATGGGTTGTCCCCTGTGACTTCCCTCATTCTTTTAAAATGCCTGAATACCTCCATTGTTAGCCACACAACAGTTGGAGAATAATTTAATAGACCTTTGCAGTCTCCTGGTCTGTATAAAAGGCATTCAGTGACATATTGCAGAGTTTCCATGCTGGGGCAAAGGCACCATAAGAATTTAAGGCTGATCTCCAGGCTAAAGTGTGTCTTTTAAAACTGACTTTTAAAAAGTGTCATGCCGCATATCCTGCTCCCTTTGTCTCATTCTTAGTTTTCTGATCGTTTGAACTCAGATACATATTTGTAGGGGAGTGGATTGTTCTCTTGTCCTGGTTTTAAGTTAACTCTGCATTGCACTGCTGGCCCCTGGGATCAGAATCATCCTTTCTTCCTACTGGATACTAATCTTGCCTGTGTTGAGAGATCAGTTACCAACCCTCTGTCTTACCTGTCCTTGTCTGCCTCGTTGTCTCTGTACAGATGAAGCACGAGGGAAGAACTGCGGTGTCCTGGTGCATTGCTTAGCAGGGATCAGCCGCTCGGTCACAGTGACGGTGGCCTACCTCATGCAGAAGCTCAACTTGTCCATGAACGATGCCTATGATATCGTCAAGATGAAGAAGTCCAACATTTCACCCAACTTCAACTTCATGGGTCAGCTGCTGGACTTTGAGCGGACTCTGGGGCTGAGCAGCCCTTGTGACAATCGAGTGCCAAACCAGCAGCTGTATTTCACTACCCCATCCAACCAGAACGTCTTCCAGGTGGATTCCCTGCAGTCCACGTGAGCCCCCACTGCCTCCCTTCTGTCTGTTTCATGGGATCACTCCTCAGTGGTTTCTCTTTGGCAGTGATAAAGAAAATGCAGCTTTCTCTTCTTCTGGCCTCTGCTATCAAAAAGCAGCTGCCAGGGCAGGCTAGGAAAGATCATACAGTATGAAATTTGCTATTTTGAAGGGAGGGAATCTGTTGAGGTCTCTGGGAAGGATCGAGGTGACCAGGTGGCAGGTGGGCAACGTGCTCATCACTGCTTGCATAGTGGCTTGGGTCTGAGGACTTCCATGGGGATAGGATAAGGCTGGACAGGCTGAGCATGTGTTCTCTATAGTCTGGAACTGTTCTGCTTCCCTCTCTTTGTCTTCAGTGAAGACTGGTTATTTTGGTTGGTTTGTTTGTTTTTAATTTAGAGGAGCCAAAGAAAGATTTCAGCTTAGTGTATTTGGAGTACTTGTTTGCCAGGAGCTCGGTAGTATTCTACTTGATCAATGTAAATATTTAATCTTAAATCGATTTGCAATTTTTTTTGAATTCACATGTATTCAAGAAATCAATCCAAGGGACATCTGTGGTTTTTGTTTTCTTCATAAATTCTGCTTTATTTGCTTGTTGATTTCTTTTTTTTAAATTACAAAGAATATATTTGCAGCATGCTTGATTTTATTGTTCAACTGAAACAAGCTTTCCATGATGGAGAAATGGCAGTGGTGGGAAGTTTGCAAATCATGTTTTGTGAGCAAATGCAGTCTCTTCTTTCATATATCTTTTCCCTGTGGTGATTTTTTTTTCTCTCACACTCTTCATGTAGTTTTCACATCATATATATATATATTTAAAATTAATTTAATTTTTTTGCCTTACCTTTTGTAAATAGATCATCTGGGAGGAGGTTTGTCTTTGAACGTGAAAGATTTTTGATCACTTTTTAAAACTTTCAGATGTGCTAAACAGTGCATTACCTCTGTACAAATTCTTCAGGGAGCTTCACCTCAAATGCAATATTTTGTGTCTTTTTCCTTCTTTTTTTGTATAAAACTGGAAGTATGGGCGAGCATTTGTACCTGTGTGTATGTACACACAGTGAACCTGCATATGGTTGCCAATAAGGGAGAGTCTAATTCATGGTGTAAAAGTTTTAAGATGGAATTTATTATAAGAATGTAAAACCTTAAGTTATTAATAAAGAAATAACTATTTTTGGCTATTGAGAACCTGTCTCTTTTATTCCCCCTTTCCCCTCTGTGTGGGTGTGGTTTACTGCACATAGACATATGGTTATGTTTAAAGGTAATGATTGCTTTCAATAGCTTTTGTACAGTTCCTAAGACAATAAAGCCTGATTTCCCTTTGGGTCCACTGGTGCCTAAATGAATAAACAGTACATGTGCTGGAGTCATGTCTTGCTTTGGTGAAGGGAATGCTTTTGAAGGACTTCAGGTCAATTGCAGAATATTACAGCATCCCTTTGCTTCCCCAGGGGTGCACCTGACCCTGGGCCATAGGAATGATTTTTTATTTTTTTTAAAGAGCTGTTTTCTGGGATTGTTTAGGACTTTTGGCTGCTCTGTTGCAGATGGCAGGAGATGGGTTTGTGCTCTCCTTATGGGCCTGGCAGGAGCTCATTTCACAGGGATCCCTTGACAGTCTGCAACCTATAAATTATTTTTCTGATGATGTTCAGCCATGTTGCAATTCAGCAGATGAAGACAAGGAGGAAAAGGCTCTGTATAGCCTTAGTCATCTCATTTCCTCTTTGGACCTGTCAAATAGTCCTGTCTCTGCAATAGGAAAAGGGGGAATTATAGTGATTGAAAAGCTTCCTGCTAAAACTTATTTTCATTAACATCATTCATGCTGAGAAGTGGCCCAAGGTAGGATGATGCCAAAATCTGTGTGCAATACCTTGCTGCTGGGCTGATGCTGCAGCTGGGGCTGTCGGCTGAGGTTCTGCAGAACTGGCAGCCAGAGCACATTTCAAGTAATTTTAGAAACTGCAAGTGTGTGAAATGAAAAGCAAACAAAACATGGGAAAAAAGTGAGTCAGTGTCTCATGCAGTAGTGGCCTAGATAGAGTGCATAAACTGTGAAAGTAGAAGTGGGTTGCAGTTAAACTTGGCCGGTGCTAATCCAGTTTTGAACGGTTTCCGCTCTTGGCATTCCCTGTGCTGCTCTGTTCAAAGTGGAGATTTGCAAGCAGCTCTAGCAATTTCCTGTCAAGCTGCAGCTCAAGTGACTCCCTTGGGGTTGGGGTTTTTTTTTGTTTGTTTTGTGTTGTTTTTTTTTTTTTTTTAATATGGTCTGCAGATAATTTTAGCCAGTTCTCTCTTTGTGGATTATTAATCTGCTTTCCTTGTAGAACCTACATAGCTGTGTCCCTACTGTTCTGCTGAAGTCAACAGATGGCCTCCCCACCACTTCCTCTCGTTTCACTGTGGGTTTGTTGTCAGGCCACTTCTGAAATTAATAGTGTTTTCTGGCTGGCTGCCACAGGCCATTACCACAAAGGGGAAGTAACACATCTGAATAGCAGGAAGCTAGGCAGGGTCACAGCGTGAACTGAACCTGTTGAGCGCCATCGGGCCTCTCCCGTTCAGCAAGTGTAGGGCTCCTCTTCCCTCCCCTTTTTTGATATGCCTTGCGCAAAGAAAGGGCTGATGCCGAATGCCTCAGCTGTTTGCACCAGGCAAATATTTCCGGCTGAAAGAGTTGCAAATGTTAACTGTGACTAGGTGCCTGTGCCTGTTAAGGTGAGGAGTAAAGAGCAGCGATGTAGCCTTGGGGAGGAGGGCGTTGGCTTTCTTTGCAAGCTGCTTTGAAAAGTTAGTGCTCACAAGAGCTTCCTGCTTCCTTCCTGTTTCACTGAATGACTAACACCAAATGGGTACTTCTGCAATTCATCATTTTCTGGGACAAACAAGGCAAGAAGACCAGCTTTGCTCACACACACACACTTGTTCCAGATTTTATCTCAAGCAAGACCTGAACCAAAGCTCTTACTCAGAAACATTGGCTGAATTTGAACCAGGACTGAGTGAGAAGGACTTTGGTCACAGGCAAACACAAACCCGTTTTCAATCTCTGATTGTTCTGGGGAGCAAGGGTGTCATGCTCACTCATGTGTTCTCTATTATAAATGGTTTGGAGGGAAAAGCAGTGAGAGATCTTACCAGCAAAGCTCACCCTCCCCACACAGGCTCCTGGGTAACTGAGTGCTAACACAGTAAAGCTCATGCCATGCAAGCACTTGCCAGCATTTCTGGGGCTACGTTCTGCTTGGTCCTGCAGTTCCCCTCACCCCTAAGTGTTTCAAAATAGTTTGCTTTCTTTCTCCCTTCCCTTGTTCCAGTCCTTGCTGAGATGGGACAGAGGTCCTGGACTTCTGGGGGGGGGTTGGCAGCTATTGTAGTTCCTCAGCTGGTAAAGTAGTTTGTAAAGGGAAGAATAAATCCTTTTTGCCTATAGGGACAGGCCTGATGTGTAGAGGGGAAAGGGCGGTGGGGGGAGAGGGGGAATATCTCCCCTTTGCAGCTAAAAATTCACAATCTGCTTCATATTATAATGCAGGAATGAGAGGTACTGAATTCATTTAGAAGCTATGGAAATATTAGGAACTAAATCTGTACCCTCAGAAGTGATCAGAGCTTTCTCATGCGACCCATCTGTGCCTTTAACACAAAGGGTGAAAATGCGTCTCATGGCATACAGGGCCTCTTTGCTCTGGTAAGGCCAAGGTTCACCTCCATGTTTGGGTACACATTAGCACTTTGCTTTCCATTTTCTGTGCAATAACTTGAAGTAGCTCATTGTGCTGGTTCTTCTTTAATTTCCTCTTTCTTGCTCACACGCTTTCAAACTATTCTGTGGCCACCATCAAAACGTCATTCAACTCTCTTTGGTTTTTGTTGTAGTCATAATTTTCTCTTTTCTCATTCCTTTCCTTGTTTTTTTTTTTTTTTTTTTTTTAATGCTACTCTTACCCCTGTGCCTTCTGTTCTCCCACAGACCTTTTCCTAAACTCCGTGGTCCTTTATTTTCTCTTCCATTTTCTTACCTGCTCTTTTTCCTGTTACTCTCTTGCTGTTAGTCTCACATTTCCTACATCAACTCCACATTCTCACAGCCTTAAGCTTTCCTGCTCATCTTTGTTTTCACATTGAAAACCAGGATGAGTTTCCTGGGCTCGGTCAGTTGTACTGAGCTATAGGAAAGATAGATTTGAGAGGAAGAAGTAAGAAAATACTACTGCTGTCCTCTTGCCACTTCCTAGCAGATGACCTTAATGTCCATCTCTATTCCCTGACACTGTGTAGATTTGACTCTGCAAGGCTTCCATGGGTCCTCTCTGTACAGGACCCAGCACTCAGCTGCTGCCAGCAGGGAAGGCAGGTGTGAGGAAACAGCCTTTCCTGTGGGCCCATCCAGCCGCATAGGGCACTGACCTCTTTCTCAAGAGTGGTGAGAGACAAGAAACATGGCTGCCAAAGGCAGCTTGGCTAGCAAAACTGAAGCATTTCTTCAGTTTCTTTGAAAAAATCATCCAAAAATTTTTCCCTATTGAGAAGCATGATGACACTTTATTCAGAGCTCCAGGAAAAACAATTGCATGTGAACACTTAAATGAGGCTACAGCTTAGGCCTTTTCTTCATGCTGCTATAAATCACTGAAAGCTTTGCCTGAGTGAAGATGGTGGAACAAATTGCTAAGCTCTATTCAGTGCCCTTCTAGACCTTGAGTGTGCGTGTTCAGCATTTCTCAGTTACCCTAGGAAGACAAGCACGGGGTCAGACCCCTCCATCATGCAGCAGCACACATGAGTGACTCCTGGGACTCTAGTGAGATGCTGTATTCAAGGAAGGTTGCAGAGTTTGCTCCAAACACATCCTAGCCGGAGAGAAATAAAGGTTACTCACTGGTGTTTTTTCATGGTGTGTGGTGACACTGGGATATACAACTCTGCCCTTTCTCCCCCACCTCCAAGAGACAGAAAGGAATGGCACTGCGTCATGTGTCTCCTTTCTTCATTGTCAAATTTGAGAGTGTCCTGTAACTTAGTAGATGGCACAGGCAGAAAGCTAGTATGGGAGCTGCTGTCTTTTGAGTAAATTGCTTCTTTGTAAAGAAAGGAAAAAAGCATGTTAGATGCTTTCTGTTGTTTGTTATGATAGGGACCTGCAAACGCTGTGGGAATTTTGGAGTACTTGCAGCCATAGCTTTTCCTCATAAGGCAAAGATGAAGGATGTTGACTTACTACAAACACGAGGAGATGATTATCAGATGGAAAGTAGGGGTATGGAGTCTGTTTAGGAAATATTTCTTAATAATAGAAGTTCAGGATTATATTTGAGAGATGCGACAGAAAGTGCACCCTGCTCTATTTCACAGCTGTGATCCCCAGGATGCAGGAAGCACACAAATGCTGGCACTTTCCCATCTCTGGGCTGTTCCAGCACTGCAAATCATCATCATCATGGCTAGGCTTCGCGAACGAAGATTTGGGAAGGGCTCTACCCACGTTTGTTGCACACGCGTTGGTGGCTAAAAAGGCCAATAAGAGATAAGCATGTATGGTTGCAAAAGACACAACAGAAAGACTCCTTAGATGGTGTGTTCTGCAAGGCACGATTCTTTCTGCGCTGTCTTTTCTCCTCAAGGGAGATCCTGCATGCTTTCTCAAAAGCATCTGCAGCATTATAGATGGTGTGTCTCCAGGCCTCCCTCTTGGAGGCCAGAGTAGACCAGCTATGAAGATCAATGTGGCCGAGGCTGAGATGTTGTTTCAGGGAGTCCTTGTATCTTCTCATTGGAGCTCCTCTCTTGCGGCAGCCGGTGGCAAGTTCACCATAAAGCAAGATCTTAGGGAGGCGGTGGTCCTTCATCCTTGAGACATGCCCTGCCCATCACAACTGTGTTCTCAGTAACATGGCCTCAATACTTGTGGCTGCTGCTTGTTCTAGAACAGATGTATTGGTCACATAATCTGACCAGTGGATGTTGAGGATTGTGCGGAGACA
>VWZX01003113.1:63160-85260 GCA_013399015.1 Galbula dea
GCTCCCGGACAAGATGATTTAAGGTCTTAGTGTGGGCCTTCAGTCGCCTTAGATTGAATAGGCTTCCATCAGTATGGTATCGGATATAGACACCGTCCTGATCATCAAGGTCTGCTGTGGCCCTTTGGAGCATCATGCTGAAAAAGATTGTGAAGGTTGGTGCTAGCACGCAGCCTTGTTTCACACCATTAGTTATCAGAAAGGGCTCAGAAAGTGCATTGCCATATCTGACTTAGCTGTGCTGACCCTCGTGGAGTGAGACGATCATTTTAAGGAATTTGGGGGGACAACCTAAGCGCTCCAAAATCCGCCACAGGCCTTTTCTGCTCAGAGTATCGAAAGCCTTGGTGAGGTCAACAAAGGTTACATAAAGACCTTTGTTCTGTTCCCTACATTTCTCTTGCAGTTGTCTGAGAACAAATACCATGTCTGTGGTGCTCCTACAAACAACATAAAATGATACTATGTGGGAGATCTGTTTACCAAAATGTGGATATCATGGTTAAGCACTTTGCTCATTTTGCCAGAGGTGCCAGTGTTTTGAAAAGTCCTGCTTCTCAGATCTTCCACCTTCCCAAATGGGTAATGTCCTTACTTAACTCAAATTTTTTTTTTTTTAAATTTTTCCATTTTTCTGTTAAAGCCATATTTTGGGCCACTACGGAAGTCTTTTTGTTCATCTTTGTTTCCTGCTGACCTCAACTCTGTAGGAAATAAATTCCCATCTGCAAGTGAAGCCATCTGAAAAATGTATTGATGGTTTACTTAGGGCAAAAACTCTTCATAGTTTAAAGGTGGCACTTTTCCCCTTTGCTAGGAAATGATGTCCTTAATAAAACAGACTGTAAACACTAGTATTTAGTATTTGTGAAAACATATTAGCTGTTCAGTTAGTGGGTGGGACCTCAAATGATGTAAATCAACATAGCAGCAGAGAGCGCCAGAGGAAACTCCACCACAGGCTGGTGGTCATAATGTTCTTGAATCCTTTGAAGATATTATCTGCCTCTATATAGAGACCATTAGAGACATTAATGATTTTTGTACATCCGGGTTCCCTCCACACGATAATATTACAGGATTCTGAACTAGAGATAGAGCTAGAAAGTCAAAATGTCCTAATGAGGTGAGAAAGACATTTTCTCCCTACTTAACAAACAAACAAAAAAGTGTATATGTAATTCTAATTGGGCATCTACCAACACATAAAAGAAGAAAAAAATTTGGATTAGTAAGGCTTCAGTTATTGCTCAATTGATTAAGGTTTCCTGTGCTATCAGTGATCTCAATTGCATTTTCTGTGTCAGTATTTCTGCCACATTCGTTTGTTTGAGGGGTTTCTAGGCCAACTCTGCTCTCTGTGAAGAAATGTAGCACACTACCTCTCATCTGGGCTGAAATTCAGCATGTGCTGAAGCCTAGCAATGAGCTGATACACCATTTAAGCATTAGAAATTGAGTAATGCTCAGTTTCTCTGCAGGATGTTTTTGTTATAAATAAAGACAAATTGTGTCTAGTTTCTGGGAATACAAAACAGGAACAATAGATTAGTCTTTCACACACACCTTTGAAATCCCTCATCCAAGTTTTTTGTTTTAAGTGAAATTTTGCAGGCTACTTTATGTGAACAAAAACTATTTGCAAATTACCATCAGAGAAGACAGTAAACAATGTCTACCGTTAAGGTGGGTCAATTCTTCCTCTTAAAAGAGAGCTTTGCTTTTCAGATGTTTACAGCTTTTCTGCACTTTGTTTGGACTCAAATATAAATGCCTCAGGCCAGTCTATAAAGATGAAAAGAAAGGAACAACCCTCTGAAAATATTATCCTAAAAGGCTTGGCCCTTTTTTCTGAAGAAAATGCCTTGGTTTTTGTCTGTGTAAAAAAATCTGCTACTGTTTCCTTGAACATCTTCGGCACTCTGAGCCTGGAGGAAGAGACATGAAATCTGGCAGGATGTGTGGGGAATGCGCCTTGTGCTGCTTCCCCAAAGAGCCCCTTTTTCCCAAGATTTGAGCAGATACAAGATGGTGATTTGAACATGCCAAGCAACTGCCTCTTGAACTTTCTTTGTAAGATAGAAGGGACAAAATTTAGCTGATCTGGCTCCTAGTGTTGGGCTGCCAGCCCCACTGAGCAGCTACTGCAGAGCGAAAAGAGGGGCGAAAAGAGGGGATGCATGACACTGTGTGAGTGATGCAGAGGATTGTGCAGTAAGTCTGCCCCAAAACTGGTAAGTTTGATTGCACAACTATATTGTTTCTATACCTGAGCAGTATTCATCACAGCTGGCTCTAGTGCCTCTGCATCATGCAGTACAAAAAGTCTTTATGTCCCTGTTTTCTCTGGGCAAAATATGGATGAGATCAGTCATCTAAGAACAGTTTTGGTGTTAAAGCAGAGGGGAAAGACATGGCAGCTGACAGAAAACTGGATAACTTGGCAATGTTGCTGGAAAGGCAAGAAATGAGGAAATACAGCAGTTTATGGGGTTCATTGGCAGTTAAACTTTGTATGCTTTGAGGTCTCTCAGGTGGCACTCAAGCGTGTGAGTTCGGTAAGCTTCAAAGTGCTCAACAATACAACCTTAATAATAACTCTTCTAATAGTGTTTTTCCTTCATGCCAGCAATATAGGTTTCCACCTCTCTGTTGAGGTCTAAAGGAATGGCATTCCTATGGCTTTACACAAGAGTAGCAGAGATCACACTCAAGCCCTCAGTTTGTTATTACAGTGTTAAGATTTTAAAGGCCCTGTCAATTACAGTGGAATAAAATTAACAGGATTCTCATTTTTTATGCTTCAAAGTGTATGTAAGCTTCCCTTGGCAGGGATTTAATCATCTGGTATGTTTATACAGTACCTTGGCTAATGAGAGCTGGTTAGAGCTAAGGGACATTATTGTGATGCTCATAATAAATACTATAATTATCTGAGGTCAAAAGAAAATTTCCCTTTTTCCTGAGTCCTGCACAGCCAGGTTCAGTATGTAGCTTGATTTAAATCATGTGCACGTTGCTGTATTCCAGACTGACAGTTCTTATCTACATCCTTGGATTGCTCAGTCTTCTTATAGAGTTCAGTGAGGTTACTTCTGTCAGTAAAGTTATTCACATGCTTAACTATTCGCAAAATCAGACACTGAAGCATTATTTTGGCTGTGAAAACCTATTGCACACTTCAGGATGAATAATAATCGATAATATTGACTAATGACTGAAGAACCTAGGAATTCTTGGGCACAGCAATTTCTCACATTACTAGAATTTTCTGAATTAACTAATGAGCTAAATGTCCTTGTGTTTTGGCAGCTCAGCATTAGGGAGGAAGAAATAGTTTGTTTAGGAAGTGCAGAGACCTCACATGCTGGGAAGGTGGTCCCAGGGAACTTTGGCAGCTCATTCCTGAGTCACGAGCCACTTAAAAGTCCATCCTACCTTTTTGCTTCTAAGGCATCCCAGACAGGTCTGCTCAACAGTTCATGTTGTTGTAGCACTACTAATGGAGTCCCTGAAACAAAGCTGAAGTAATACAGTGATGAATCAGGCCCAGAAGCTATGCATGTGAATGCCATTACTTGTGGGAAAACGAAAAAACAGACTTTCTAAAATATTCTTGTAACAGTGAGTTACTGTTATTCAAGAAACATAGAGAGGAATCTGTATTGTTCCAATGTGAATGTCAGGATGATTTTGTTCCTTGCACCTTCTATCTAAGGTGATGATGAGGATTGACTAATTCTCTGTAGAAGTTTCTAGCTGTTTTCTTGAGTGTCTGCCTAGGAGTCATATTTTTGTCAGGCAAGTCTTTGATCTTCCAGGATCACAGACCTGGCTTAAGACAGTAGTTTTGCTTCTTTCAGACTCAGTACTGGAGAGCTTAATAAATGCTCTTTTATACATGATGGTAGGAAGCAGACATGGGCTATGCCCCGAGGCAAGGAGTGAGTGACAAAGTTTGAGCACTGCTATAATGCTAGGTCTATGTGTGCAAGAACAAGATGACAAGCTGTTGTTTGTACAGAAAAGAAGAAAGTCACCAGATTATGAGGGAAACAGTCATGGTCATCACATTGAGATGGAGTAGACAGTCAGGGTGCAGGGTACAGTCTGATGCTAGACCAGGCAATCAGATGATCAGATGTTTCTGAAAAGGCAGTCTATTCTCTTTCTCCTTCTCTGTTTTCATTTGTGTTACTTTAATCTGTGAGGCACTTAAACTAGACAAAAGCTAACTAGTTTTGGTGTTGCTGTTAGTGCAGGAGGGAGCAGTTGCTTCTAATCTAAACCTTCAAGAAACATATCCCAGTGTCTGCTGTACCATAGATACTGTTCCTGTGCTAGGTTTCAGGAACCCTTCACTGTGGTGGATTTTAGCATTGTTGTTGTGCCATCTATCTGGGGTAATTCACATGGCCATAATTAACATCAAAATGCACTTGTCATTTTCTATCCCAGTATCAGAATAATGCTTCAAAAGAAAAAAAAATGCTTTGTAGCCATCATTAGTCATCCACAATGATTTATTTTACTCTGATATAATGAAAAGAAAATATATGCCAAATCTACCTGTAACAAGAAAATTATTACTGATGAAACCTGTTTCATTTAGGTCCTGTATGGAGAAGATTTACATTTTCATGAAGGTAATGCCAGCCTTAGGTTCCTAAAACCCCTGGGAAATGCTAACAAAATGACAGGGAACTAAGAAAGGCAGTCTATTGCCTTTTTTTCTGCAGAGCTTTTCTGTCCACAACCCAGAGGAAAGCTCTAGGATACCATTTAGGAAGGAAGATGTGGGGCTGAAGACAACTTTCCCTGTGTGTTTAAGTGTCCCACCTCAGCGCTGAGAGTTGTTTTTCCTACCACTGGCCTTGTACAAAACACTCCTACTGCCCTGATGGTACTCATACCAGCTACTCTGGGAGCCCTCATGTTTGCAGAGGCCACACAAGAGGATCCTTTCGATAGCACGGTTTGGAAGCAGAAAGCCGTATCTGCTTTACTGTGCTTGGCTTAATCCAGCCGGCAGTTGCAGCAGCATTAAATACATCTTTGCCCTGAGAATTGAACTGCAGGGTAATTCCACTGCTGTGCTAATTACCATCACATACTGAGGATTTCCAAAGATACCTCTTGCCTGTGTCAGCCACAGGCAAGCATTTCTATCCACTTCCCAAAACTGAGGGAGGAGGCCAGGGTGCTGGTGCAGAGCCCAGCAGGACCTGGCATGGGAAATAGCTGGCCTCAACATTTCGGCTCTTCCGCTCCCATATAGGGACTCAAAATCCACTGGCACAAGCAGGCAAAGGCCTGCTCAAAGCAACAGGGGAGAACAAAGCGCTGCCGATCCTGTTGGAGCTGTCAGCTTTGATAGTGGTGAGGGGGTAGCAGTGTATTTGTTATCCTTGACTGCAGTGAGCAGAATGAATTTCGGAGTGACTCCATGCTGTGGAATGAGGGCTGCCCTGCTCTGTGACAAATTCCCAGGCAAAATCTGTGTTCTTAGTTTGGATGTTTCAAAATTTTCAGTGGTTAGGCTCTAATCTCTTGAAAAACTGGAATCTCTCCTCAGTCTGTGTATGCTATGTGGATGCAGCAGTGGCACAAAAGTCAGCCTTGTGCTATGGCCAGCACACTACACGGGCACCACTCTCTTTGTGAGCATGTTTCCTCCACTGTATGTGGGAGTCTGCGTTTGTTTATCCTTCTGGCCACCCAGCAAGTCCCATTTGTTCTCGGTACTCTTAAGAGCAGAAACCTCTCCATTTCTAATGAATTTTGCACCAAGGCTTTTAGGAAAGAGAATATATTTAAGAAATATCTTATTAAATACAGTAAATGAAAGAGTGTTAGGAAACTCAGTGGCTCAAATACAAGGTGACATACAAAAATAAGATCTTTGACTTTGTCTTACTGAACAGAGACTAAAAATAAATTCCCAGATGAAAGTAAGTCAATAGATCCTTTATTGCTATGTTTACACCTTTTGAAAGAAATGGTCTAGTCTTCCCTTCACGTCTTGCATTCAGCTAGTTTCCAGAGCAAAAGCAGTCAATTCTGCATTATCTCAGTAGGACAGTTTCAATTTTAACACTATCTACCCTGATCTGTCTTTGTCCAGTTAACATTTCCTTGACCTAGAGTTCAATCCCTTTTACAAAGTAACCTCAGGCTTTGGTGGCAGTAATTCTACCTTCACCCCAACAGATTCTGAATACACAGTCTCCAGTCCCAAAGGAGAAGATTAGTAGACTTTACCCTAATTACTTGTTATTGTGTAGCTGTTAAAAAAGATTTTGGCTCCAGAAAATGAGGCTGTAGCCAGACAGAAGTCAGCCTGGGGTTCAAAAGTCTAGCAATCTTTGGCTCCACAGGCCTATAAAAGCAAAGTGTTGACTGAATGCAAACAGCCTGCATGGTGAGAGGCCCCCTCGGAGGGGGTGACAGCAGGCTATCCTTCATGGATCCTTCATGGGAGACAGTGGGGGTAGGAGGAGTGCCTCTAATGACGTCTTGCTAGCCTGTTAATGGATTTGCCATTTGATAGCTCCATCAGTGGGAATGACTTTGCAATGGCTGCAATGTGCACACCTTCTTGTGTACTCTGTGTTCATAGGATCTTTGAAAGGATGAACCAAGTCTGACGCACAGCTGGAGAAAGTACTCCTGGTGCAGTAGGTTCCTGCAGCATACTAACCTGCCACTTTTAACTGCTCATTTTAGGTTGGTGTAATGAGCATCTATCAACAATTAATGATGGTTGTTGCATGGGGGAAAGGATCAGGAGTGCCTTTGGTGAGGTGGGAAGCAATCAGTCAGCTCCTCACCTTCAAGCATTTAATGTCATGAGAGGTCAAAAGGTTTTGCAAGGAATGCAAGTTTGGAATATTTTTAATTAAGCTACATCCTTTGAAATTCTTTCAAGTCAATCTTCAAACAAGTCAGGTCTTAAATCAACACCCTTTAAAAGCACACACACTTCTGGTAAGTGTCTTCGTGCAAGCTCTACTGGCTATCACAGAAAGCAGGTAACTTAATTTTATGCAAGTAATTAAAAAACTCCACTTATTTTTTTTGTTCATTCACCATAGGATATATTAATATTCCTTTTCCCTGAATATCTAAGTTCCTTATCCTATGTAAAGCTAGTGTGTTTGTGTCTCAGTGAGTTTACTCTCTGATTTACCAATGTTTTAAATATAAGGGTTATGAGGGCAGTTTGGAATATCAATGTTTTTGTTAACCTAAAACATGCTTGCTTCTTTGTTTATTTTTTATAATCTATTTTTATGAAATGCCTGTCTCTCAGAGAGTTACTGATTGGGGGATATTTTCATCATCCTATAAATAGAAGCTGCAGTCGACACACAAATATCTATACTCATCACTGGAGTTTAAGACCCTTTTGGAAAGTTTTACTTGTATGACAAGATTTAGCAGCTGGTTAAATCCCACAACAAATTACATAAGCTAGTGAAATCAAATTTGACCCAAACATTTAAAAGACACTAAATGTTATTAGAAGGTAGTGGCTGATTTGGTTTTCATCTTGGCTGTCGTTTTCACATCTGTACGCTTTGTTATTTTTGTCATCAGCATACATGGGATTCAAAAGACTCTCTGTTAACAAAGACCTTTGATCCCTGGATTAACTCTTCTAACACTCTCTTAAACAACTAGGAAAATAAAATTATTACCTCATTATCTATTTTGAGAAGATACTTTAACTGGCCTCTAAGGAGAAGGGCTAGAGGTGCTCTCCTGAGCGAAAATTGATGTCGAGGGCTAGCACCTATTGGTGTGAATAGTTCAAATTCCAGCCATAAGCCTGGAAGCAAAGTACTTCCTTTGGGAGCTCCAGCGACTGCCCTCATTTCTCCTGGGCCATGTCCGTGCTACCAGGGCAGCTGCCACAAAGGTAGTCTCTGACCTCAGGCCAAATGCTGCAAGATGACTCCTGTACATGTTGTTCAGGAGTAACTACTCTCTTCAAGGCAGCAAGGCAAGATCTGTGATAGCCTTTGACCCAGGTTTCCTCTGGTCCTCTATGGTTTTGAGAGCTTATTATTAAGCATTTGTGATTTACTAATTCAAAGTATGTATTGCCTACTTGTGGTGTGCCATGACAGCACATAGGGGATTTGAGGACACAAAGCCTATTGGAATAACATCAGACAACTGTCACGGGCTGAGGGAGTTAAACTTGCTGCAGTCCAAGTCCATTTGGTCTGTCTGGAGCGGAGCCTGGAGTGAACTATTCTGTCAACTGCTTCCAGGCTTCCTCTCCAAGGAAACTATCATTTCACTTCAGAAGGGAGCCTGGGAGTGAGCGAGCATATATGCAGCATGAATCATGAGAGGATCAGATGCTGGCAACAAACAGGAAGCTGAAATATGTGACAGTGGAGAAGTCTGTTGATCTTTGATGGGGACCTGTTTCATCCATGGCAAAGGTTTCATTTATTCCTGAAAATAACCCACATCCAGTACTTCATGCAGCCAATGTTTCCCTAGTTTAAACTCAGATACTCAGTTTTCAGCAGTGGAGCTGCTCTGCAAGGACCTTTATTAAAAGCTTAGCTGGAAGTCCCTTTTCACTCTGAATATGGTTACTGCACAGGCATCTGTTATCAAATTTGGCCTAATCTGGAATGAAGACAGTATCTAATGAAGTTGTAGCTTGCCCATACTCTGAAGGTCTGCATTCTTGCCACTACACATTGAGCTGGTTCAGCTCTAGGTATGTCACATATTCTGTTTCATGAGAAGCAGAACAAGAAAGTCCAACTTCCTATGGATTTTCATCTGACCTTCCCATGATAATCATAGTTTCTCTCAAAAGTCCATACGACTTCCCCAGTTCCCTTATGTTCGCTACACAAGCTCACTTAATCCTAACTTAGTCCCATTTCCTCTATTTCCCTATTGTCACTTCACCTCATTTCACCCGCATGTCCCTTAGCTACTGGCTAAGGTAACACAGAGTTGCAGATGCTGTGACCCATATACATGCTGATCGGAAAGCAGAGACATGCGTGGTGATTGTTCAGCCAGAGGGTCTTGTGGAGCTCATATTAAAACTTTTCTCTGTTTCTCTTTAATTTGGATTAGTTGCCTTCCTCTACCTACCTGTTGATTTTCACAAGGCTAGTAGGAACTCATCTTCCATCAGAAATCCTCCCTTTTTGTCTGACGTGATTGTCAGCAGCTGTCCGATTTATAAGCTGCCAGGGTAGGAGGTGAATGGCAGACAAAGTGAAATGCAAGTGGAAAGACAGCATGAATAAAGAAGCTCAAGTTCCTCAGGAAATGAGGCTAGAGGGAAGGTGATGGTGAGATCACCTTAGAGCTCCGCTGGCAGCCAGCACAGAGAACAGCTGCCAAGAAGGGCAAAGCTGTTCCCCAAAGCTGGTTTCTGCCAGTTTTTCTCAAAACTTAAGGTGAAAAGCAAGTTTTCTGAATGTGATTTCTTTATGCCTTCTTGCTATGTTGGTGTATTTACAAGGAATGTCACTCCAATGTCTGGGAGATCACCAGTACCAATGTGCAGAGTTCAAATAATTAAGCCAAGAGTCTTTTTCAGTATTTAATAATGCAGTGCTACACATTATTTGCCACTTTAGCTTCACTTACCCATTCCATACTTAACTCACCTAAGATGAGTTAACTGATGATAATGCATATAAAGTAAAGCCATTTAAGTGCACATGATAAAGATCTGTTCTCAGTTACGTGCTTCTGATGATAGCAGCATCCAAAATCTGACACAGTGCATATCCAGAGTAACAGCTTGCAGAGACTTTTCATATTTGCAGTTTTGATGAGTGTTTTTATGTGGACAAAGCTGACGATTCATGCTTATTTTTGATTTTGGTCCTGTCCTATTACAGCTAACACATGTGACTGGACCAGGGGCTGTATACTGCAGAGGATTTTCATCCTAAAGCAGGAACAAAGCATTTCTGAGGAGTCTAAACCTAAGATGATAGAAAACCTTGTTGGTAGAATAAGCTGCAAACCTCAGTATGTGATTACCTCTTTAACTTGAAATTTTCCTTGTGCCAGTTATACATCTGTGCTTTGTCACAGGTTTCTCTTTTGGGCAAATGGACAAGCATGCCTCATCTGAGACCAGCAGTAGCTGTTCCATTGTTTAAGTTCCTTGGGAGACACCTCATGCTCAGAGCATCCTTAATATATGCTGGGAGCATAAAGCCTCTCAGAAAAGCAGTGCTGCCACTTTCTTTTGAAAAGGTAAAGATTTAGGAGTCCAGCTTTTCGGTAATTGCTTGTGTTTCTTCTCTAGAAGATCTAGAACCCTTAGACCAATTCTCAGTAAGATTCACCTATTTTGTCAGTGATGCCACTGTTCATCAAGGGGCTAGAACTGCAATGCCTTTGTAGCATTCGCTTTGCAGAGCTCTCCTATAAGGGACAGGCTTACTACTAGGACTACGAAGTCATTCCTTTCACTCTTTCTCACCAGTCTTTACCTTTTTGCTTCATACTTTAGCAGCCAAAGAGGAGTCTCCTCTGTTCCAGGCTTTATCAATAACCTACTTATCCATGTAATCCTGCTTTAAAGGGGAGATATGGCTCTAATCCTCTGCAGGCAAGACACTACAACCACTAGGCCATCACAGAAAAGGTTGCTTCCTTCTCTAGGGATACTATGTAAGGAAAAAGTGAAGATATACTCTCTCCATAGGTATGAGTCTGGGGGTTTAGACCTCAAGAATATTGCAAGATCTTTCCTTGCAGGAGTCTCTCAGAGACCTTAATTCTCAAAGAAAAAGTGATTTCAAACACAACCCTAATCTTGATGTTTCTGATTGACTAAATCTAAATAACTACCTCAGGAACTGGGCTGTTTAGATTACCTGTCTGAAGCATGTAACTCTAGCAGCTGGTAATGGATGTTCAGGTGCCTGACAGACTCTTGTCCCTAAAAGTAAAGCAGTGTGAATATAACTCTGTCCCATATTTCTAATTGTTTCTTCAGCCTGAACAGAGGACGTAAGCCAAAATTTGAGAAGCCACAGAGAGTATCTCACTGGAAAAACTTATTTTTGGCTTCTACAGGGTAAGTTGGGAAAGCAAATAACTCAAAAAAATAGTCAGACCATTCACTCTATAAATCAATGCAGCCAAAATCACTTATGAGAGAGGAACATGAGGTCTGTAAACAGCAGCTACTTGCTACAGACAAATTAAATCAATGTTAAAGATCTGAAACACACAGTGCATCAGGGCTTTCATTCTTTAAGCTCTCTTACATATTTGCCTTTCTCCCTTCTTACATGGCTCTCTTTACATCAGAAACAGAATGCCTTTTTTTGCCAGACAGCTCAACCCTTTATTCAGAGAGTGAAAATTAGTGGGCTTGAGTGCCAGGAGTCTTCTGTAGCCACATCTTTTCTATATTGTAGGAAGTGTTGATGGCTTTTTGTTTGTCATTTCAGCTGTACAGACTAGAAATATAGATGGCTTCACTGTGTACTTCCTATTTCAGGCATGAATCCCACTGGCCTTTCACATGCAGGAATCTCTGGTAACCTCAGCTAAAGTTTTCTAGGGTGAAAGAGAAGACTTATTCAATGACTGGAATGCTACTCATGGCCTTGGGAGATTTTGCTTATGATCTCTTCACAGTACTTTTATACTTTATTTTCAGCAAGCCATAGAGTTTCTTAAGTTCCCACATGTAAAACAAAGGTAATAGCACTTCATACAAACTGTGAAGGTTAGTACATGACATTCCTTCAGCAGAAGGGAAGACTCCTAGTGAGACAAACCGTACAAAAATTACTGCTGGTATCTGAGTCCTTCCAACAATCTACAACAGTTCTTGCTTCTACAATTAAGCCACACAGATGCCCAGGAGAATGATAGACTTGAGCAGAAATCTTGGCAATACTAAGAAGTGTTTATTGAAGAAACACCATTATCACTATAGTTTCTACCTATGGAACATTTTTTAATGTTAACATTAAATAATCCTAGGTTCAACTGTTAGCAGGAATAAGTTGAGAATATTAATTACCCTTCCTCTCTCCTTTGGGGACACTTATAGATCAGTCAGTGTAATGGGCTACATTTATGAAGGTAAATATGGGGTGAAAGGGAAAGGAATCAAAGAATTTATTCAGTCTCTTAAATAGGCTTCATACTGTGTGATGCCACAACAAAAGACAATATTCTGGTAAAGATTACATGCATCCTACCTCTGGCTCACAGTCTGGTTGCTAAACTCAAGGGCTGGTGGCAAAACTACAGCTGGACTCCTGAATAGCCCAGATTCACCTATATACTCAACAAAACATACTAGGAAATTTTTAAGAGAAGACTGAAATAATTGCATATAAAACTTTAACATGGAAGTGCAACTCTTTTCTGCCTCAGGTGGCCACATTATATTGTCTTCTTTATACTCATGAAGCTCCACAGCAAAAGTATGGTCCCGCACTTGTAGGAGAAAGGGTGTTCCAGGTCATTACATTCTGATGGTTACAAAATTTTTCCTAGTTTCTACCTGTCTTCACACATGGTCCATTTATACTTGTCTTTAATCATCCTGACATTGTTCTCTACCTCTACTTTTTTTCTCTCTCCTCTGCTTTATTCAGGAGGTTCAGCAAGCATATGATGACTAACAGTTTCTTATCTCTTCTGGAAAAAAGGATTTATGGGGATTGTACTCGCCTGCTTCATGGTTAGATCACATTGAAGGATCATGGTCATCCTGTGAGCGATTGATGCTGTTGGTTATTTCTCCCTCTCATTTATTCCCAAGTAGCATGTTGTAGCAAAAAAATCTTATTAGCAATTGAAAGACTTTGCAATCATAATGTTGCATTTTATACCATTTTTATTACTCTATAATTCTTAAAGTTATGCAGTTCTTCCTTTGAAATTGCCTGCTCCCTCTCTGTGATAACAAATACTTTCAAGGAAGAATTGTCACCAGCTTTCCTTAGCTCATTTCTATTTCTGTGCCAAATTCCCTGATCATAATATCGAACAAAAAGGGCTCTGACTGATCTTTTAGAAACTCTTATGCTAGTCTTCAACAAGACAGAAGTTTCCCTTTCAAGACTACTCATTGTCTCTTTGTTGAATTAATAGTTTTCAGTGACACTCCTCAAATGACTTACCCACCTTTTATTCATCTTGAAAAGCAGTTGTCACAAAAAGGTAGCTGGATGGTGTGGCATGGCAAACAAATGTTGCACTTTGACTTCATTTTATTCCCACATATTCACCGTCACACCAGGACCTTGAACAGTTACAGTTTGAATTAAGGAATCAAATATCTATGGCAAGAGTCTGCAATATGTTTAACTTCTGGGTTTTGTCACAAAGAGAGATTTGCACCACTCATTCACTAGAAAGTTATATAATCTAATCGGAAGTTTGTAGAGCTGTCCAGTTTGCATAAGGCCACTGAAATTTAAAATAAACATTACATATGTGGAAAGCAGCAGGAAGTAGAAAATCCTTTAGAAGCAAGTTGTCTGTTTACTGCCCCACTTATAATGAAGCTGTTTTGTCTTAACTTGGATGTCATTTGTATTCTTAGCTATTGAGTTAGTATTGTATACACATGGTATAATCATTAACATAAAGGTAGTTTTTATGTCTTCAGTGTTTCTATGTTTACACACATCTTTATTTGTGGTCATTCCCTTCTTCTCAAGAAATAATTGAGATGAACAACCATAATAAGCCAGCTACTATGAAGTTTGCTAAAGCATGAGGATCAAGGGCCAGTCGTTCTGGCTAGCTGAACAGATGATGAGCAGAAGCACGTCAGTGATAATCAACAGAAGGTGCAAATATTTGACATCAGATGAGGCAAATGATGAAAACAAAAACAGAGAATTTTTTTTTAAACTTATTTATACTCCTCATAAACTGTAAAAATAATTTGTCTCACATGGGATCTCTCATCTGGACTTGGCACTCACACAAGACTATACATGTCAATGAAGTCCCACACCAGATATCCTGGTAGAATATAAGCCTCTGGGGAGGCTGTGGGTTGTTATCAGGTGCTATTTACCCACAATGTGTAAATCCTGACTCAGAGAGCTTGTTTTACAACTTTACTGAACCCATATGGGGAGTGCCTGGGTGTGGGATTGCCATTCCGTCAAGAAAACAACCAAAACAAAATTTATATCAAGGAGTGTTCAGAACAGGTGTCCTATGTGAATGAATATCCTGTATGGACTGCAGGCAAGTTATGTCCTCTGCTCATTGTTTGCTAAGGCACTGTGGTTCAGTATATGCACATATTTATTTTCAGTCTCTACAAACAGAAAGTGGAAGTCCAACCTAGTTGGCCTGGTGTGATATGTAGTTCACTAGTTTGATAAGTCTGGCCAATTATTTTTTCCTACAGAGATAGGCATATTTTCTTGATGAAGTTTCACCTGACCACTAGATACTGTTTACAGCTGGTCTCATGTCAGGCTGGCAGGCTTTGAAGCAATGCTGCTGTTTCTGAGGCTGCTTGGACCTCCAACTGATCAAAAAGAAAGAAATGACACAAAGGTCTGTAACGGTCCTAATGCTGTACACCACAGTCTCCTGGTGCAGATCTTTCTGTGCATCCTAATGATGCTTGTGAAAGCTGTGGCATCAACACCTGCATGCTGCAGGAGGGCAGGATGGCTGAGGTAGTTTGGCTTAGAGAAAACTTGTTCTTTTAGCTTACCACAAAGCTATATGTACTTTCTTGAGTCACAAGGTGTGCTAAAATGGCTACCAACAGGGAGCTGCATGCTGTGTGATTACATAGGATCCTGGAGATGTTTACTGGGCAAATGGCTATCAGGCTTTCTCAGGTTAGAGTCTGCCAGGTGGGGCGCTTTATCTTTCAGCAGGCTGGTATGACCATGAACCAATGGTGTTTGAAAGTGGGGAATGGGGACAGAAACAAACACACTGGTCTCAGTCTTTCTTCCCACCATGTAAAGATGGAAGAATTGAAGGCATGAGAGCAAGAAGGATATGAGTGATAGGCTGCAGACACTATTTTTCTGTTTTGCTCCAGGTAGAGGATAGTGCAGGACACACCAAGTAACATCATCATCTGACCTGGGACAGGGACAACAGGGATACAGCTTTAACCTGTAACATCACTGACATGGCAGGAAGCCACACAGAATGTCACCCTCAAAATCTCCCAGAATTTTCAGTCTGACATTTTACATAAACCATTCTTAATAATGGGTGGAAACCGAGGCTGAAATATGTGGTGGTTCAGTTGTGCCAGGTTCAGGGCAGTGGTGTCCATCGGGAGTGTGGTACATTCACACAGCTGGGGAGTAGCTGTATCAGCCACAGCTGAGACAGTGTTTTATCTCCTGGAACAAATCTGTCATTGCCCTAACTTTCACCTTTTAACTAAAGAGCCTTTTAAGGTTTCTATTTTTTTGACCAGCATTTCAATGAGTTTTAAATTTTTCAATAAACTGTTGGCTTTATTGTGTCAATTGTATCACAGAATCATTATGGTTGGAAAAGACTTCTGAGATCATCAAGTGCAACTGTCCACACCACACTACCATACTCACCACTAGACCATGTCCCCATCTACACGTTTTTTGAACTCTTCCAAGGATGATGATTCCATCACCTCCCTGGGCAGCCTGTTCTGATGCCTGATAACCTTCTCGGTGAAGAAATTTTTTCTAATATCCAATCTGAACCTCCCCTGGTGCAACTTGAAGCCATTTCCTCTAGTCTTATCATTTTTTACCTGTGAGAAAATACCAAGCCCCACCTCACTACAACCTCCTTTAAGTTGGTTGTAGATTTGGGTAAGAAGCTTAGTCCAATGTCTTAAAGTGAATGCATTCGTTGAGTTTATTTTTAATCTTTAAACATGAAATCTAAATATGTTTCTAGACAGTCACAAAGGTGATTATCTCTGTTCTTTCCTTCCAAGGTAATGAGCTTTCCTAATGATGTTATTTATAGCTAGAGGCTGTTAAAGTGTAGCACAGACAGTCTGCCTACATATCATATAAAACTACTAGCTGGAGTAATTACACATTTTTCTTAAGCAAAGTGGCAACAAAGACATGGCTGAATACTAAGTAGGTGCTTGCCTTGCTGTTTATCTGCATGTCCCAAAAGCTCTGTTCAGCTCCAGATGTGCTGGATCTGAATGATCTTGCCATGTTGTGCTTTGTTTTCCTTTTAAAAATTTTTGCTAAAACACTACTCTGATGCACAGCTTACACTTGTTAGACTCCTCTGACAGAGTAAGCTGCAAAGCAACTGTAAGAGACTGTTTGCTTATCAGCTATGGAAAACAGGTTTCCTAGCTGTGTTAAGACTGCATGTTAATGTCTCGAAGCTTGATTGATCATTGATTATCATCGTTGGAGAAGACAATGCCAGACCTCGAGGAGCCCGAGGCTAGGAAACTGCTGTGCAGGACAATGAGGCCTAGTTAAGACCTTGAGATAAGGCCCAGGTGTGCGGACATCTCGTGAGGAATTTATTCATGAGAAAAGTCTGGAGAAACCTGCGGGAGATTCCCTTTATCTTAAGGATCAGTAGGACAGTGTCCTGTACCTTTTCCTATAAAAACCTGAGGAAAAAGCCTCGTGGTGGTGTGTTGTGCTGGTGAGTTGTGAGTGGAGCTGAGTGATGTGTGTATGACAGAGAATGTCAGCGTGATCACCCACCGTCATGGAAGAAGCAGGGGGGCTCGGGACCCTTGACACGTCGCTGGACCCGATCCATGGTGGTGTAACTATGCCCTCTTGCTCTCTATTCTCTCTCTCTGCCTAATTTTCCCTCTTTTCCTCCGTCCTACTGTCCTATCTCTCTAACTCTTTTGTTTCAATAAACCCTAATTGATTTTCGGCATTTGACCTCGTTTGTGTCTTAATTTCACTCTGGGAAATAAACCTCGGATCTACCCCATGTCCATTAACCGGACCGGGACAGCAACTCCACACTTTTCAGGCTTTAAAGATGTTGTAATAACTCCAAAAGTGAGCCACACAGATGTCTGAAGAGTGGTGCAGATTACTTATCTTACAACTGAGAGGCTGTGCTTGGGACCTTTGGTCCCCAAATCAAAATTCTGTGGGTCTAGTTGAGGTGTTCCTGGATACCTTTTGGAAATAATTGTTCATTTCCTTCAAGATAAAGGAAAATTAAATAGATGAGAATTGGAGTTTAAAAAGGAGCTGGGGGCTATGGAAGAAGTTAAACTATCATATATGATGAAAGGAAGAAAAATTTGGAACTGTGATTCACTATTTGTAGTGATTTGGAAATTAGAGCATATCCACTTAAGTGACCAGGTTGAAAACACACACAAAAAAGGAATTGCTTTCACACAGCACATACATACATGCATAGCAGAACTCATTATCACAGGATATTCTGGAATCCAAAACTTTACATGTGTTCAGTAAGGAACCAGAAAAATTCTCGTGCGAACAGCCCTAGCCAACTATTTTGGCTGAGAAAGTCTATAAGCTGACTGTCACAAGCAGGTTAGGTACTCATGGAAAGATCACTGAATTATTTGCACATGTTTCTGCTACTCCTTAAACAACTTTTGTTAGCCATTATCAAGATTGGTAGATTGGTGTAGATAGATATTTGATCAACCAAAGTACAACAGTTCTTTAATGTTCTGCTCCTTATGTTCTGCTGAAGAAACAACTTCAACCAGGCAATTTTTTTATAACTAGCAAAGAAAATGTAGAAAAATGGCAGACAGAAAAGTGAAAGATGTACAGCTTCAAAACAAAGAAGTAACTTATGACACACTAGGAAATAAGTGTCACTTGAATGGATGTAGTGATGAAGTCTTGCTAAAAGTTGATAGCAAAGTTAAAATATGGACTTTGTTCAAGAGTATCTGAGTAAACCAAGATTACCATGGATAATCATGCCTAAGCAGATCTCCAATTTATTAGCATTAACTATTTTGTTCAAGGATGGGGAAATTTTTAAAGAAGCAGAACTGGCCAGAGAGGGAACAAAATCAGGAGAGGACCCATTTAAAAAAACCCCAACCTATCAAGATTATAAAAAGAGGTAAGAATGTTAGAATAAAGCCCAAGAGTACTTGTCTTCTCTTGTTTTTACTTTTCTTGGTTTGGACTTTTTTTTTTTTTTGTGCTTGGAACCTCTGCTGAAAAGTTGATTTTCAGATTGCTGTAATCATTATTCAGAGCCCAAATGACAAAAGATAAAAGAACACATTAGAACTTGCCTGGAATGACCTCTAAAGATGAAAAAATGAAAAATAAAACCCCCCCAAACAATAGCACAATGAAAGCATAATCTATGGCTTAAAGTATTGAATATGCTTTGAGTGGACTTTCCTGAGTGGTTACAGTAAAGTTTGTAGCTTATTTGGCCTTCAGTACCCCACATGTGTGGTCTGTTTGCACTTCCCGAGGCAGGACCAGTCTGTCCTAACAGTCAGTCTAAGCAGAGTGTTACTTTAGCAATGACATGGTGGCAGAACTGTAAACCAGGTGATACTAACAGAAAGCAAGACTGCACAGAAATCAATAACACTTCCTTAATTTTTACTGTAGGAAAAACAGGAAACATCTGAAAAAGCCTATCAGACTTCCAAAAGGTGGCATTATGTTTGTAAAGACATTGCTAAAATACTGCAGTAATTTTCCCCATATAAGGTAAAGGAATAGATATAGGAAAGATTTTTTTTCCTCTGTAAGAAGTAGAATTACTCAAAGAAATAGAGATGTTACCAGAAGCAAGCTGAAAAAAACAAAACCCCAAAGAAACGATGAAGCCCTTATGCCAGGAAGAATTCTTATTGTTGTCCCCAGGCAAAGAAATGAATACAAATTCTTTAGCTATCCTTTAGAAAAAGGGATGTCTCAGCACTCTCTAGAAATTAATCTTGCTTTCACTATGTGCGTTGCTTTCATGGAACAACGAGGAAACTATTGACCTGAGTAACCATCCTATCTAGGGAAAGCAAAGCTGTCCATGTAGATCACAGTTAAAGCACAAGATAAATTACAATTTAATTATAGCTATTAAATATGAAGTCACACATGCCTAATTGGAGGAATTATCAAAAGAATTTTAAAGGGAAGCCAAGACTTAATAATCCTGAACTTCCAAAAAGGCTTTCCATTGAGTGTGACCGAAATACTTACACTACAGTTTTGTCTAGACAGCACAGGTACATGAGCTAGTTCTCTGTGCGAGTTATCTGGAGACCCCAGAAGCAGCACAGGTGTTAGCAGTATTGTGTCCTTAAATGAAGGCTAATTAGCCCAAGGGGAGCATAACAGGATAATACTGCTTCCAATTCAGGAGATAAGTTGTTTAGCACCCGTTGTGGACATTTCTGACACTGAAATGAAGTCAATGACCCTCTGAGGTTAGAAATCAAGTATGTTCAAATGCCAAGAAAAAGTGTTTGGATAATCTCCATTAAAGGGCAGATATTCTGATTGCAACAGGACACGGGGGAATGGTTACAAGCTGAAGGAGGGGAAATTTAGGCTGGAGATTAGAAGGGGGTTCTTTACCGAAAGGGTGGTGAGGCATTGGAACAGGTTGCCCAGAGAGGTTGTGGAGGCCCCATCCCTGGCAGTGCTTAAGGCCAGGCTGGGTGTGGCCCTGGATGACCTGGTCTAGTGCATGTGGCGTCCCTGTCCATGGCAGGGGGATTGGAACTAGGCGATCTTTAAGGTCCCTTCCAACCTGAGCCATTCTATGATTCTATGATATCAGCCTTTCTGTAAAAGATATCCCCAAAACATCTAAAAGATGAAGTCTCTCAGAGTTCAAAAACATATGAGCATGGAGCATTTCTAGATATATAGGCTCTTGCTGAAGCATAAGTCTGTCTTGTTTGTTTCTTTCAGGAGATGTTATGTTGAAGTCTATGCAAAGGAAATTAATCACTGACATGGGATAGACTTTTTTTTTTGTGCACTTAGAATATAATTCTGAAGCTTTGCCAATTCTATACTCAGATTTAGGAATTTTTTTCAGACTAGGACAAAGTAACAGGGCATTTTTCCGACTCAGTTAGCTCAAGCTACCCAGCATAATTTGATGGAAAATTACCCTCACTTTTGCTATAGCTCAGTATTTCCTCCTCAGTTCTTGTCAACTGGTCAGGTGAATATGGAATAACTGATTTTCAAATCGGAGAAGACCTGACTGATGTTCCTGTGCTGGCCGTTTTCTGAACTTGTACTTCACCTAGTTATTCAGATTATTATGAGATAGAGTCAGGCTTAGGTCACTACCAGTGTGGCAGTCAGGGAGTACAGCTGGATAAATGGGCTCTGCATTTTAAATGACCAGTGTCACTGTTATAAGAGGTACCAAGACAGCTGAAGGAAGGAAGGGATGGCTGGACTGCATTTGCTAGCTGACAAAGTAAAGCGAAAAACAGTAACTATGCAGTAGTCTTATGGAGTCTGAGTGGTTAGTTTGTTGCTACTCGTCAAAATTAAGTTTGGGGATTTTGTCTCTGTGGTCCCAGTTGGGAAGAACTGAAAGTTTTGAGAGCAAAGCCCTAACTGGAGCTGGTGATGAGACTTAGCTTTTGGTCATTAAAATTAAATCAAACTGCTCTGTTCACGACCAGTATGTGTATGCATGTGTGTGAGGTGTGTGTGTATTTTACTTCAGTGTGACTCATGTTTCATAGCTGTGACTGTTTGCTATATTGTTCCTTCAAATTTTCAAAATGGATATAAACCTTCATTGGTTTAAAATGAAAGGGCTGCCACAAGTTATTAGAGACTGCTGACTTATGTCTGTGGTTACAGAGAAGATTCAGCTGACTTCTCCAAGAATTACACAGAAAAGAACGACCTATTAAAAAACATTAGGGAAAACCAGTCTTTATTTTCTGGGAAAAGGATGGGAGGCCAGTGTTTCTAAACGAAGAGTAAGGAAGATGTTACAAGGTTGTTGGAAATCATGTCAAAGGGAAATAAGAGGGGGAAGTTATCCTGTTAAGATAGTGTTTCTTTAAACAAAGACTTAAAAAATACGTACTATCTATACAGTATTCTCTGAAGAGAGAGAACTAGCATGTGCCCTCCGTTCTCAATAGAAAATGAAAAAATCTGGGAAGATAAAAAGTGCAGGTGGAGAAGAAAAGCCACCTCAGATCAGGCTTGCTGACATATCATCACAAAATGTACTGCAACCTTCTAAATGATGATAACAAATAAAATGTAAATAGCTGTGTGAGCTGTGTGTTATTTATATTTGGGACTTTACTAATATTAAAGTTATGGCAATACATTAACTCTTGGCTTAAAGATCTATCATGACTTATTCCCAGAAGGCAGTAGAAAAATAGTTTCTGTTTTTATGCAGAATCAGTAACTACAAAACCACCAGAAACCTACAGATCTGCAACTAAGGGATACTCACTGCACAACTTCATGCCAAGACATGATAGTTGGGGAAATGGCAGGTGTTACCTTTTGGTATGTGTCAGCATTTGGAACTTGTCTGATTCTACTTTCCTGTCATTTCTTGTCGCAGAACTGCTACAACAAAATATTTGCCCCCAGATATCACTACACTTACTATTTCTCATCATGTTATACAGCAGAGAAGAAACAGGAAATCTCAGGTTTTACTTCTCTTTTTGTTTCCATGGACACAGCTTTCTAATTCCTTCATTAACTTCTTGGAAGAAGAGATTCTACAGGTCATGGAAGGAGGGGCTGACTACATGGGAAGAGTACAAGGCTGTTGTCAGAGGTTGTAGGGAGGCAACTAGGAAAGCTAAGGCCTCTCTGGAATTATATCTTGCAAGGGAGGTCAAGGACAATAGGAAGGGCTTCTTCAAATACTTTGCCCAAAAAACGAATACTAGAGGCAATGTAGGCCCCCTGCTGAATGAGGTAGGTGCCTTGGTGACAGAAGATACAAAGAAGGTGGAGTTACTGAATGCCTTCTTTGTCTCTGTCCATACTCTTAGAGACTGTGCTCAGGAGCCTCAGACCCCTGAGCCCCGACATGATGTTAGGATACTGGAGGAGTTTCTTCAGGGGAGGATTTAGAGGTAAGAGTAGTGTAGGGCTATCGGTTGG
>VWZX01003120.1:4904-37621 GCA_013399015.1 Galbula dea
AGGCTGGATGTGACCATGGGCGACCTGGTCTAGTAATTGGCATCCCTGCCCATGGCGGGGGGGTTGGAACTAGATGATCTTTAAGGTCCCTTTCAACCTCAGCCGTTCTATGATTCTATGATTGATTCTATGAATGCGTATGTGAAAGTAAATTTCTGTATCTGGGTGCAAGCTCATCGCACTAACATCTTGAGAATATAGATTTAGCATTATAAAGCTAGAATAAATATTGAATTAAAATAACTATATCTGTTTCCTTCATTGCTTCCAATACAGAGATAGTAAGACCTTGACAGCTTGTTACTTCAAAAGACATCATATATCATTCCATAACAATACAAACAGCTATACACATTTTGCACATCAGTTTGTAGTGTAAAATGTTAGAGAGAAGGCTTTGTTCAGTATTAGTATACAATTTTTATTACTTAAAACCAGGTTTATATAATGAAAGATGGTTATATACTGATTTTCAGTTCACTCGTTGGAAGTGACCTTCAGAAACAGTTATTACATTAGTTCAGATCCAGTATCAGAATATCTTTCAGAGGCAAATTTCAGTAAATATTAGACATGAGCCTTGCACTCCAAAGCCATGCTGATTGTATTTTTTTGGCAGCATATTAAGATGTTTCTGATAACATTGCAGTTCAAATACAAGGAATCATTTATCCAACCCTTGAATTGACCAGCTATAGCAATACGGAATTCCAATAGCACAAGAGCGAGCTGTGGAAGTTTAACAGTAGGGTCTCAGGTCTAAAAGTTTGGCAATAGCAGTGGGGCAGATTCCCAGAGGACTGAAAGAGCCAGTTTAGAAATAGGCTGAAGTCTATTTGTCTGCAAGACAAACACAGGGAGAAGCAGCTGGAGAGAGCAGAGAAGCCAGCAGTTCAACTAACAGTCACTGGTGCTGGGTTGCCTAACACTAGACTCAGACCTTTCCTAGCAGAAGGTTTTCTCTGCTGTACCTAGAAAGCTATGCAGGTATTGCCATGCGGGTGAAATCCTTCTGTAGATTTTTTATCACAGAAATGCGTTTACTGCTTTAATTTAGGTGTTGAGAACATTACTTAAACTTTATCTTTGAGTCACTGTCAATGTTAAAATTAATCGGACTAGAAAATGTGCATTGTGTTTCCACAGTGAATTTTAATAATAATAATAATAATAACAACCCTTTAACTTACAATGTTTTCTGCGGGTGTGTACCATTTATAATATTATTTTCTCCTTCTACTGTGTAACACTGTCAGTAAAAAAACCTTTTCAAATCAGGTGCAGGCATATAGAAGGAGAGCAGGTGCTCTCTATGGAAAAATATAATTTGTGACCACTGTCTAAGTGTGAAAATTATAAGGTATATTGGTTTGCACTGTGAACTGAACTCCAGCTGAGAGTAATCAGAATTACCTTAACTAGTCACAGCTTTCTATCTACCTTATGTCCATTTGTATTTTATGCTCTCCAGCCACTACCTTGATGTAAAAGTAGATCTGCTCTTGCAAGGAAGAGACTAAAGCCTCATCTATGTTGCCAACACAGCTATATGGGCAGTCCCTGTAAGCAAAGATAACTTAAACCAGGCAATGCATTAGGATTTTGCACAGAGAAATCATACTAGTTCTTCAGCTGTTGTTTATTAGTATCCTAGAAACTGGGATAGGAAAGAAGGAAATTTTTTAAAGGTTTCTTTTTTTGAAGTAAGGATTTGACATGTAAGCCCAGTAATCTCATCTCCATTTCTTTAACATCTGCGAAGAGACTTCTGTTACATTTAAGGTAAAGTTATTATTGAAGTAGAGAAGCATTTCAAGTAGAAAGCATACATCTTTAATATTTTTGTCTATCAGTGTGATGAAAGCCTTAGTTTTAAAATTTTTTTCACTGGCAAATTCATATCATCAAGGACTTAAGAGGTACTTCGCACATGTTAGTTGCTATCATGTACATTTGAAAGCAAGTCTGACAGCATAGATCCAGTCACAGGCTCTTTAATCTTCTGAGTTTCACATTTACACTCTTCTACAATCATGACTTCTTTGACCACTGGCACAGAGCTAGTGCAGTTAAGATCCAGACGTGTCATGGAGAACTTGCTGGGCAAGCAATGAGAACAAAAGGTATAAAGATGATCTTCTGGACCAGGAACATGAAAGGAACTACATTTTCCAAAACACAGATTATTCTGTAGTATCACCTTCTCACAGCTCTCATGAGTAACACCCTGAAACAGAAGGAAAGCATTTTAAAGTTTGTGTTGCATGAATGGCCCACAGACCTTCTTAGAAGGCAGGATGGCAAAAAAATCCCCCAAAATATTATGTTTTTTCTTCTCAGAACATTTACTTTAAAGATGCATAATTTTTATGTCAAACAAGCAGTAAAACATAAGAGCTTTTAAAAGCAAACTTTATGGGCAATTTTTAGATTGAACTACAAAGGCAAAGTCTGCTTTAATCAGAGCATCTTGTGAGCTAAATTGGCAAAATCCAATAGGTGGGTTTGTCAGATTCACCTTTAAATTTCTCTTTGATATATACATTCCTGACACGGTTAAGCAGTCTTACCCACTTAACTGGATTTAAAACATCATTTTGGCCAAATGTTCTTGTATATAAAACACAAATTAGACTCAACTTTAACCTTGAAGATTTGTCTCTGTGTGGAAGAGGCATGTTTTTAGCAGTTTTTTTATCAATAAAACCTTAAAAGTACAGTGTAAGTGCTGGTTTGCAAGAATAACAATTCCTTGTATCAGCAGAGCCTATGTCACCTCCCAAGTTGTAAAGGCTAGTGTGAAGTAAACATTTTTGTATTGGCATAACTGCAGCCATCCTGGAAAAAGGCTGCCACATTTTTTGCAAAAACTAAAGTGGTACAAGTTTCTAGGCCACATCTATATTTACGTATGTCTGCCAGTGAAATAAATTCAGTGAGGTATGTGAAAAAGTTGGTCCTTGATGGACTGTGAATACAGAAACACTGAGAATGACTGTTGTCTTACAAGGAATACAGCACTTTTATCTATACTAGTTGCTTGCCTTGATATTACAATATGACAGAATGGCTTTGTCTGAGCATGGGACAATTTACCAGTTCTCTAGCATTCTTAGCACAGAATTACATACATGCACCAGCCTTCCAACTAATACAGCTGAAAGGAATCCTTGCTTAGCTGTAAGAAAACAACCAGCTTCTTCTGTAAATACTTATCCTGGGCCATTGTATTTATATGTGTACATAAATATATTTAGAGAGAGAGAAAAAATTATTGTATACAAACTTGTATGTATATTCTTTCAGTAGATAATTACCACTTCCCTCCTTGCTTATGCTATTTCAGAACATCTTTGCATAAAAAGAATAAATAACTTCCTGAATATTGAACATGTGGCTTTCCAGTGCTGCAGTTTAGCAGTTTACCTCATCACACTAAAGATTTTTTAGCATTTTTCAGCAGCGCTTTCCAGCCACTTATCACTTGTGAGTCTTCCGAAACAGTCCTTTAACTTAGCAAATTAAATAAACTGTGTGGGTTTAGTTGCTAACTACAAAAGGCAGGGAAAAGGGAATGCTTATTGATCTTGGACACCTGTTCTTACCTGAGAAAAAGGCAGGGCTCTGCAATTTTCTTGGTGCATTTCATTGGTCTTGATTGGCAGGACAAGCTCTTCAGATGCTGAATTTTTTTTTAACATGAAGTGGTCCCAAAATTTCTTGGCATCTTTTCTAAAGGGAGATTCAGCTTCCCTCTTGCTGGAATAGTGGAATGGAGAGAAGTTTTCCACAGGGGAAATCTCTCTGGGTGCTGCCCTTGTTCTCAGTTCTTGGTCTGCATAGATGTCTGCATTGGGAATAATGAATCTGGACATTTTTTTCTTCTCTTGCTTATCACTTTCAGAAGCTGTCTGTGGAATTGCTACAAAAAAACTCGGTTCACCCAAGGTTTCCTCAATACCTGCTGGATTTTCCCCTACCAGCTCATGAATATTTTTAAGCAGATTTTTGTCCCGATGAAAAAGTTGCAGAAATGGCCTTCTGCTTTTCCTTCGCAGCGAATCTCCCTGTGGCTTTGAGGCTCCAAGCCATGAAAGCAGTAACAACTGAAGGAGAAAGAGTGGCATGATCTTGTAAAGTGGAACCCTGAAGACCTGCTGTGATTGCAATGAATGTACTGTGCTACATTTATACAGGAGCCTGGTATCAGCTTGTGGCTGCTGTCTGGGATCACAGGAGGGGAGGGCCCAGAGGAGACCCTAGTGAGGCTAATTACATTCATTTACAGTAGATTACAATTATGATAGGGGAGTCTGTGCTAATGAAACCCTGCTTTTAATCTGGATTATGTGTATTAGAATTTCCTATCTAAACTCTAGTAACCCAAAATGGTGTGGGGAAAAGAAGGAGTCAACAGGAGGAAATGTTTGGATAAACTGTCTAGTTTAGGTCTAGGAATTAAAGAAACATTTGCATTTGTGTATTAGCATGTTTAGAGTGGTCTTCATTGTTTATTTTGACTTTCTGTTCCACAAAGCCAGAGACTGTCAAAACAAAGAGTGTTATTTCACCACAACAGGAAAAGGTAAACTGATTAAAGTTTGCTAAAACATGAAACTGGATCTGAAGATGTCAAATCAGCCTGTATTTTTGAAAGTTAAGTCTAATTTTGATCTTTCAGATTTGGCCCATGACTCAAGCCCTGCAGCAGCACTACTGCGAATTGGCAGACTGGTGCTCACTTACCCAGAGGAATCTGACAGAGCTTGCTTGCAGAGAAGCCCTTACTTCATCTCCTTCACAGCAGGTTTGCAGCTGCTGGAGTGCAGACATATCAATAAAAGGTCCCCAGGTGAAGAAACTCTGTTCCCTATGTACTCAAAGCTAACTAACACTGCAAACCAGTGTTTGCAGGCAACCAAAGTCACAACAGACGTCCTATAAAGTTGGTAAGCAAAGTGAAGATTTGAGCAAAAGGTTTTAGAACTGATGTATTTTATGATTCTGGATGTCAGTGTCTCAACAGAAATATTTAAAGATTACTAGACCCTAAACCGGAAGCATCTTTTGCAAAATTATCATGCTATACAATGCACAAGAAAAAAAAATTAATAGAACATTATACAGAGGAAAGTTTGGCAGAAGGAAAAGGCATCACTCATAAACATTGGTCCTAATCTGAAAATACTAAAAGGAAATTCTGCTTCAGATAATTTGCTATGTAGGGACTCTAATCTCTACACATTCTTTGTAGCAAAAATATGAGCAAAATCATTTTATTACCACTGTTTACAGAAGCTTCCTTCTGCAGATCTTCACAAAGAAGAAATCACATTGCAAGCAGCAAAAGTGGTGCAAATGATTTATCTCTGTCAATGCACAGATAAAATTAAGTAAATGGTAGTACCAGAAAGACTGGGCTGCCCAGACAACTTCTATCTAAACTAAACTGGGTTATTGATGCAGTGCAAGTATTAGCAAGAAAAGTATAAAAACTTTAGTATTGATATATATGCATAGATGTTAAGCTGCTAGTGCTACTTGTGCCATGCAATGGCAGTGAACAAGAACCCTGTTCACTATCAGGATCTGTTCATGGTACGTACCACTCTGTCCTGTAACACACAGCAAGTAAAAAGGCCTTGTCTTAGAGACTTTCGAATGTGCAAGCACAAAATATTATTTACAAAAGCGTAGGAAAGAAGGCTGAAACAAAGCAGCATCAGCAAGCCACTGGGCAAGCCACTCTGCAACCCAAAGGCAGAAAACAGAGCTTTCCTTTCCTCCTAGCCAAGCCAGTTCTGTTTCCTGAGTTTTCTTGGATGGTTTTACCCAAGATCTGCTAAAGCCAAAAACAGCATGCCAGCTCTGGTGCTGCCAGGCTAGTCTAATACTGTTCCTTAATACCTATGATAGAAAGTAGTTACTGCTTTCCAAGAGGCAAATTTGGTAAGAAGTGGGACCTGTTACATCTTGGCACAGTTTGTTCTATATTTACACATTGTCTAAATCTGTTTTGGATTCACCTGCTTGTATGACCATGCAGAGGTAGAAGATCTCCCCTTAGCCTCTCAGCTCAGACCATCCAGGAGCCTGCCTGCATTATGGGAAGGCAACCCAGCTCAGACAGCAAGTTTGGAGAATCATTCTGAAGTTAAAAATAGTAAGTATTTATAAGTCTCTTTGTGGTGACATCGACTGCACAGACAAATAATTGACATTAGAGGTTGGATTAGGCACATAATCATTATATTCCAAATACTGCTACAAAAAGCAATGCTATGTCTTTTATAAAAACTTGTTTTCCTGCCTGATTACCCTTTCATATAAGCATATCACATGTTTTGACTGTATTTTAGTTGTTGAATTGTAGCTTATAGCTAAATACAGCGATGTCTTTCAAGCGGGCTTTGATTTGCCTTCATAGTAGCAATTTATTCAGGACACTCTGTTCTCTCTAGAAATAGTCACCATGAATGTTTGCTCGGCTTTTTGAAACTGTCAGGTCTATAGATAACAACTGGTATGCAAATGCGAAGTGGTATTATTCATTTGTTTCAAAGCCAGAGTTTATTCAGTCATTATGGACATAAAATTAGTAATTAGTTACATTGCCAGTTGATACCTAAAAATAATTCTTAGGCAGTGTTTGAATCACTTGCCTTCTGTTGAGATAAATAGTCTCATCGTAACATTGATGATCAAGTCATTAAAATGTATTTTATATATTACAGCCCAACACAATAGACTATCACTTTCAAAACACATCCTGTGTCGACTAACTTGTATCCAGATATATCTTTTACAGAACCCATATGAAGGCCTCAGAACTAATGAATTAGCACTCTGCAGTTTATTCTCCAGTTATGGTACTCAGAACTAATGAATTAGCACTCTGCAGTTTATTATCCATTTATGGTACTTATGAAAGAAAGCTATCTATCATCTTTGTTTTGCAGAGTTTCAGGAAACAAATCACATACAGACCTCCTGGGAACGTTATAACTATGAAACCAAAAGGCTTTTTACAACGTATGATATGAAAGAAGAGACAATAAATCTGTTAAGTTTTGTATCCTTGACCTTAGATACTTTAGGTTGTTAAGCTGTGGGACAGTGAGACAGGGAAGAAAGAGTCTGAGCAAAGAAACATTTCAGTCTTCAGGAAGACACGTTTCTTAAATTGCTGTGAAGAGTTTGACAACACCAAGAAAATGCTTGTTCATAATCCAAGGAAGAAGATGCAGATAAAGGAAGAATATATTTAGAATTATCTGAAAATTTAAGCTGTATGATTAAAATCATACTCTTTTGATTACTGTGCTTATATCCAGTACTTCAGATACCAGCTTCCTATTAATTAGGACTACTTCTGACTAAAACCAGTACATTATCTCAGTGCTGTAAAAATAAACAAACTAACCTTACTGTGTTCTTGTCTTCTAATCTTATACTGCTTGTGTAGTCATGTAGAGGATAGCATTTAAGCAATGGAATTAGAGTAGCAGAATTTTCTACATTAGAAATAGCATAGCTTCTTAAAGGGTAATAAGAGAGAAGAACTGCCATCTGCATCTCTTCCATGAAGATGGCTGAGATTACTCAGGAACGTTGACTTCTTTTCGACATTCTCCTTTAACTCAAGAATCATATCAAAATTCAGTTGTATGAACTGACAGTCTTTTTGAAATCATTCTCTCCTAAATTCATTCTTCCTCATGTGTACCTGCTTGCACATCTGAATTTTTTCTTAAATTTACTTCTCAAAATAAACAGCATTTTATCTTTTAAAAATTGTTTGCTTGCAATACAAATGTCCTTATAGTGATAATTCAGGAACGGGCTTATGCAAAAGAAGAAATAGTATTCAGAAACTGCATTGAGTAAACAGCAGGTATATTACACCCAACTACCATTACATTTCTACTATACCTAAAACTGTAATTTTTAACAATAGAATAAAAGCTCTTGTGCAATTGTGAAATTGAAGAAACACATGTTCACCCAAATATGTTTCAGATTTTTATTAGCACATATTACAAAGTTAAACATAATATTTAGTGTGTGCTGAATACAAGATTTAAAATAGCACCAGTCTGTGATGTAAATAGTGTAGAATCACAGCATACACTGAATTATACATATAATTCATTCAGAGATATTTTTATAATTTTAGAATGAATGAATAAGGACTTGAAAGCATTCAATAGGATTTGAAAAACTTGTCTGGTTTTTTTTAGATTAATAACAACACAAATGTTTTAGAGTGAAAGAAGTGCTCCTGTGACCAGTTACCTATCCATTTTTTCAGAAACAGTGTCTTTAACTCAACTACTTCTCCGTGAACTTTGTTTGAAGTTGGTCAACAGATTTAAAAGACACTTGACAGGGAGAGATGGTAGATAAAAGCAACAGGCACACCAAGAGCTCATGTTGTCCATCCCTTTACAGAAATCTAAACTGACTGCTGGGTTCTTTCCACTAAGCTGGTGCATCTTGGTTCTGTTGATCTTAAAAGGTGTATGGATAGTTCTGGTGAAATAAATCCTTTGTTTACCCACAAAGTATGACATACCTATGTGAACAACAGAATACACATGCTCCTTAATCTTGAAATTCCCCTGCTAATGCTAATCCTCTGAATATTGTGTTTCCCCTGAGTCTACTCACAGCCTAATTCAAAAATATTAAAGACTGGAAAAATTTCCAACAACTTATTGGGATTTTAGACCATCTCTCAGTGAATTTTCCCTGGAATTCCAAAACACAAGAGCAAGAGATCTCAAGAATGTTTGTTTAGATACTTTTTTCTTTTTATTGAAAACTATCAGAAATAAAACCAGGTCTAGATGGATACTTAGAGGTACTTGGTTTAGGAAATCCTTGAAGCAATTAACCTATCTATGTTGTTCTAGAAAGCTCCTTAACTGAAAATGTTAGTGTCTGGCAAAAGAATCTACCTGCTTGGCATAAAGTACCATGACAAACCCACAATAAAAAAAAAAAGGGGGAGAGAGAAATCCTGGAAATTTTTTTGTCTCTATCTGACCAGCAATAAGGGTGAGAAGGATCTGTTTACAGATGTCCAGGGTATTTTTCCAATAATTTTGCAATGCACTCCTGCTTTTATGCAGCAGTCTTTTCAGAAAGGTTCTCTGCTAACTACTGTCCAGCTACCCACATGCATATTCATTTAATAGGTCAGAGGCAAGAAGGAAGGATAAATAACCCACACTTGCCAAAAACTCAGACAAGTGATATGTAATCCCTGAAACAGTGTCCCTCAGCCCAGAGAGGTGAGCTATTCCGTTGCACCTGTCCCCTGCTGTGAGGATCCCCGGAAGGAATTTTTGCACCTCTGGTACATATAGTGTACAGATGCACCAGATAGATCCAGCAGATCCAGTGGATCTGGTGCCTGGCTGAATAGATGGTCTAATAGTGGGTAAGGGGACAATCAATTGCTGGGAGCAGGAAGGCAGATGGGAGGGATGAGAGTTCACAAGGTACAGGACAAATTTATGTTACTCAGTGCCACACTAACTGTTACACAATCATCATGGGCAGAGGGAGGGTTTGAGAGAAGCTTTTTTTCTTTAAGGATGGTTATGGATCATTTAGGGTTTTTTTTTTAATTTTAAGGCTGGCAGCAAGCAGGTTCTAAAGTAAGACTTTTGAAAATTCAACTATAAATTTGCTATAATGTTACAAGATGATAACACTACAACTGCATGTGTTTAAAGGAAAATTAAGTAATGGCAGCTGGTTTTGTTGTTAAATGCTGGTTTTTCCTCAGAACTAAATCTAGATTTTTAATTATTATTTTTTAAAACCTCAAATCCCTAGGAAGTACTTAGATTAATACTTTTCAAAAGCCATCACTGCTTTAGTACAAATTATGTCTCACAGTTACACTGGTTTATACACACATACAGATCATATTGATGTCCATGTATCCCTGAATATCCCAAGATAATATTCTAGGATTAAGCTTCAGGGGTTTTTTTTGTGTAAATCACCCTTTGATATAGCATTAAATTCACAGAGGTCCCATTATTTAACTACACTAAAAATTACAGGACTCTCCTGCAACTCCTAAAAAAATTGAACAATTTTGGTTAGGAATGTGAAACAATATGCATTTGTGTGTGAGCAGATCCATTAGTATCTGAAACTGGCCTTGGAAAGTAGAAAAAGAAATACAAAGTTTTGTTAATCTTGGTAGCCTGTCAGTAAATTCTGCTGTCTGCATTTTTGTAAGACATTGTATTAAGACATCCACCAAAGAAGCCCCAGTCTTCTGATACAATGTCCATCCCCTTGTCTCCTGTGAGGACCTGTTTTCGGCCAGCAATCTGACCTCTTTTTCACCCTCAGAAGTCGTCCTCATTTTGTGACAGCAGGGTGAAGCTGCAGTTTTTACTGCAAACAAATTAAAGTAACAGCCAATTCACAATCCCTCCTTAACAGCAAAACAAATCATCAGATATGCCACTTACTTTTTTATATATATAAAAAAAATAAAATATATGTATTTTTTACACAGAAACGTGATGAGAGTCCTTCAAGCCTAATTTGTTGTTGTAAAAATACATATAAAACAGTGAGACATCAAGGTTCTTGGGGAGAGTTCAAAGCCTTAACCTAGACTTAATCTTTGCAACTGGCCTCTATTCCTTGGACAGAATCTGATGCATCCACCTCTGGCAGCATAAAAAATAAACCTTGTTGGTGATTAGGACAGTTTTTTAAGTACACACCCTCACAAGTCTGCAGATAAACAAAACAGAAACAACATGAATGTCCACATGCTTTCACAGGGATCCTCCATTCTTTATAGCTTTCTTGAACATATGTAGTTGTTGCGTTTGGCCTTCCTGCAGTCAGTTGCTTGCCATTTTCCTCGCTTTTGCACCAATACACAATTTCTTCCTCTCTTTGGAAAGCGATATGAGCCTCTTCTCCAGTTAATGTAGGTTACAGATTCTCCCCCATCCCATGCCCAGTGTCCGGGGTTGACTTGGTCATTCAAGCCTGTGTGAAATCAGTAAGACCAAATCAGTGATTTTTGTAGTCTCTGAAGCATGTTGTTCTATCCCTTTGTTAAAAAATACAACAATGTTTTGTTGAGAGGAAAAATACCATCTGGAAGAATACAAGTAAAATACAATTTAATAAAATTTAATATTTTATCACAATAAAGGCATCCGAATAAGGACAAATACACCTTTCTGTAATATTGCCCATCTGTAATGTTTTCTCTCTTTCCATCTATTTATATGCCTATCACCTCTCAGTTTCCTCTCCTCATACTTAAGATGCCAAGCAGAATGTTGGTTTCAAGCCTTGGCAGTCTCAAATGCCTTCAGATTCCTTCTGAAAATAAAATCCTACAGATCTTCTTAGACCTTGTTTACACAGTTGAAATTAACAGTTGTAAAAATAGGTTGTGTTAATTAACCCAACCTAATATGTTTTTCTCTTAGCCTCTGAGCTACTAGGCATAACCTGTCTTCTCAGCTATAAGAGGTCAAGATTAGACAGTTGACACAATGCTCTTTTAGTCTTAATTCTTATCAGAGGAGTTTCTTTTTCTCAGTTTAACAGAATCTTAAAACCATTAACCATGATCCTAAACTAACTGTAGATTCTAAAGTTAATTTAGAATAGCTACCAAATCCGTCTTAGAAAATTACTAAGACCCTGAAAATCACAGTCCAAAATGGGATAAAAGAACTTAAAATGTGGACAGTGTAGCAGAAACAAGAAGGGTTAGAATGTTAGAAATAGCACTAGTCCATGAGCTAAGACAGTCATTCACAGAAAGTGATCAGGATGTACAGAGAAGACCCATCTGAGTTCTTTCCATTTCTTGTTAAATGAAAGTTTCATAATAAGAAATAGCCAGCTAAATATAAAATGAAGTGATGGAATCTTCTTTGGCTGATCATAAAGATGATGCTGTTAAATTAGCAATAACATAAATAATGATTTCAAGTTAAAAAAGATAAATTAGAGATAAATAAAGTAACAGCCAAAAGAAAGGTGAGAGAAATAAAAAGAGCAGGAGTTCTACCAGCTCACATTAAAATGGGAAAGGTTTCAAGGCAAAAAGTCTAGCAATAGACAATTTAATAAACTCTTCTTTTTGACAGAGACTTATAAAATTAGCCAGGTAAATTATGGGGTTTAGTCTTTGCCTTGCTCTGAAATAACAAAAGCAGAGGAAATTTGAGGACAAAGCAGTTTGAAAACTAGGCTGGAATTGCTGCTGCAGCTTCTTCTTTCCAAGGCGTGCAGGAACTATAATTGATGTACTTGCCTATCCAAAAGGACTTCCTCCCACTGAAGTCCCACAGCCACTGCATGTGTTGTTCATTAGCCACGCTTGGTAGAGTACCCAGGTATCTAGACTCAAGGAGAGCGGACAGAGTAATTAGCATTCCACAGAGTGACAGACAGCTCCCATTGACTTACCAACAAGAGGCACTGATTCTAGTATAAAGCATATAAATAACATTTCACAGGAAAACAACTACTTACTGACGTGAAAGAATAATTAAGTGAAAAGAAAGTCTTAAAATTTGGGTTTACCTGCAGAAGAATCAAAGTTCTAGTCTGATTTTCTAACAGAAAATTTAAAACAGTTAGGCAACAGAAAGAGATGCATACGGTAAGCCTGTACCTCATACTAAGAAACTATGTTTTCAGCCATTGACACAATCATTGATACATTATTTTCTTTTCAAAAATAAACTGCCTGCACTAAAATCAAAGCCATTGAAAGATCCAGCTTCAACCACTGGGAGTAGACAGCATTATATCTTTTTTTAATTGATTACTAACAAAATTAAAACTTGTTAAAATCTTGCCCATGTTTCAAACAGAACTAATTTTAGGATTTGTCTTGAAGTTCTGAGAGGTAACACTCTGTTGTCTGCAATGACTATGCATTTAGTTCAGAGTGGAGAGCAGCTGTGGCATGTATTAACCAGACTATTTCAGAATGAAGACATGGATAAGTTCTGCTCTGTGTTTGTACTTAAATTATACCAATTCCAAAGGAAGACTTGCAAATCCTAGCCACTGAGTGACCTTGCCAATGTGAAATCTGGCAACTAGTACCTTGCAGACAAGCACCAGCAGACTGGTTTTAAGACATTTATAGATCAGGCTAAACCCTGAAGTGTCAAGAGACAAGTAGAATCCTTCACATCTGCCAGGAACTGTCAGCTATCAGTGGCTCCACTTTCTTATTTATTCATCTTTTTGCCTGCCTTGATACCATGTCATCTCTTTACCTATCATACCTGTTGCTGCTTTCCCTCTGATGCTGAACCTCTCATTTCTGTTGTCCTGTATTTCTGACTGCCACTCAGTCTAACTGTGGTGCCAACCACTTCAGCCTCCCAGAATATCCTGAGTGATGTTTGATAGGACCCAAACCAATAAGACTGTTCATCAGAACGCATTTTAAGAGAGCCAAAATTTTTTCTAGCTTCAGAATGAGTCAATGGCTTTATAAGAATTTTTGCTCATTTCACGACTGTTGCCAGATAATAGAGACAGAAGATCAGTATTGCTCCAAAAGAGGTAAAGATTGTCTTTAAGAGCTGGGACAACCACCAGAACTCAAGAGTGGCATGGAAGACTTGAATTCACTATGGAGCCCATGAACAGATCTTGGGGTGTAAGCCTGCCACCAAACCTGCTGCACAGATAGAGACCCATGTCTGGAGCATCATCTGTGTTGGCTGATTTGTACCTTTTCTAACAGTACTGATCTTGTGAATGCCATATAACACCACAAAAGATGTGGAAGCAAGCAAATCTCACATTATGAGGAATTTAAAGTAGTAGGCCACAATATTCTGCACAGTCCCTACTGCACTTAATTTGGACCATCCCTCAGTCTGGGCTTACAGAGGCACAGTATGGAACAAATTTGTTAGTAAATCTGATGGGTTTCTCCTGCTGCAAAGGCCTTCTTCATTATCCCTGCAGCCAACTAAACCATCAGGAAACTCATCTTCTGCTCTGTTTTGCATAGTGAGCCTGCCAAGGCCTACAGGACAGCTCAGTGTTAGCCTTTACAGTCTGTGGAATCATGGCTGCCCTAGATCAAGCACCACACAATAACATAGGTCCCATCGAGGGCCCCCTAAGTTCAGGGTCTGCCAGAGAACAAAGGGTAAAGTATCTTATTGATATCTGTGTAAGCTCTTCTTAGGTAGAAGTGTGGCAGTTTGGCCTCAGGAACATTGATCATGACTTTAAAAATGGCAAACTGTCCCAGCACAAAGTGCTTAGCAACTGTCTGGTAGGAGTCAGGTTTGTACACCCACTTATGATGCAAGTTCCCAAAACTTCACCCAGTGAAACTCCCAACAGAGATTTGGCTGTGCTCATCACAGTAAAATTTTGTTCATGGTGCTGATGCATGTGTGTCCCAAGATCTCTTCTGGGACCATTTACCAGGCATCAAATCCCCCATGAACCAGGAACAAAGCTGTAACATTAACAGAAACCCTTTGAAAGTTTTGTATTCCATCTTCTTCCTCAGACAAAAAGTCCAGGCAAGCAGGTTCATTTAATTCAGGTTGTCCTTCTAGGGTACCTGACTCAATGGCAGGATGCCATTCTCCCTCACAGTGACTCTGGTTGGCCACTGATCAAACCTGGGGTTAATACAAGATTTGGGCAGCAGTCTCTGTGGTATCACTACTAACTGAGCAAGAACAAAAATAGGGCATTTTATCTAGCTTCTGCTGAAAGGCAGTTAAAGAACTGGAACTAAATCATTTAAGTAAGCATAGTTTACTCCTGTTGTTTCAATTGTTTCAGAAACTGTGGGGGGAAAAATCACCAATGTGAACCAATAGCTGCTATATAATTTATGACGTACAACAGTGCTCTGAGCAAAAACAATTTCAAATTTTTACTTCAGCCAAATACCAGAGAGACACTTCAGCACTGGGAAAGGAAAGCACTGCAATAATTATAATGTTATCTAATCTTTTCTCCATAGGAGTGCTTTCTAACTACTCCCTGAGCAACACACATGACTGAAGAGAGAACAACTGTTACACCTCATTAGTGGTTTTGGTGTATTGTAGGGGAATTAGAACAATCTTGAAGGAACATACCACTTACTGATAATATTACTAAATGTAGCTCTAGGCAGAGTGCCAGACACAGGAAATTACAAGATAATGTTATTTATAGAGATATGTGAATCTAACACTTCCTAATTTAAATTACTCTAGAGAAGGGGTCATAATACCTTATTGAAAAAAAAACAAACCAAACCAAAAATGCATCACTGATTTCTGTGTTAAATGAGACTATTTGAAATTATCGTTGTGTGCTTTAAAAGTTTGTTATTACTTCAAGAGCAACCATTATCTCAGAGCAGTTACCCAAATTAAGGAAATATTTTGGGTAAGCATTGACCTTGAAGTATTATATATAAAACACTTAGCATATGACTTTGCAGATTTTATGTTAAATTATCCAACACACTTAAAGGAGCTTTGTAACATTATTATACATTTAACTTCATCAAAAGCAAATTTGACTAAGGGTGAAGGTCTCTGCAGCACAGGAGGACATTTAAGTTGAACTACTGTAATAAATCCATGCCCTATACTAATGGAGAAGGTAAGAGAGTGACTGAGAGGCTCTGATTATCCCAGGCTTTTGTGTGGTCACCTAGGGTGTAATCCTGGTACCTTGAAATAGGTGTCTAGTGTTGCTTAAAACACCTTATGGTATTCAGAGCATTCAGATGAGTCTGGCAGACATGGTGCAGAGCTTACTGGGGCCCTGTGCTTCCAGGGCACTTGAAAGTCAAAGAAGATACACTGGGCCTTTAAAATTACATTAGGTACCAGAATCCCTATGTCATAGTCACTAGCAGTTAAGTTAAATCAGTCATTTACACAACTAGCACAGCTTCAGAAGAGGTGGACAGCAGGGTCCATCCTGCTTTATGCTGGGCAACACTGAACCATCATGAAGGATGTAACTTATTATTTTAGATGAGTGAGGTCTGCCTGTGATTCTCAAGGACTAAGGCCACATGCTGCCAATATATAAGAGAAACAGAAGAAAAGCCCTTGCCTTACAAAGCTAGTGGTAAAGTGTTTGAAATATTACCATATTTAGCCTCTAACTAAATGCTCAACTTCAAGAAGATGAAGGTACAATCTGACTAACAAAGCAAAAGACTCAACTGTAGGACCTGTCTATCCGGTGGAAAGTCCCTTCAGTGGCAGCAGTGAAACTATCTCACATATGAATGAGCGCTGCTACACTGACCTTTGAGGAGGAAATATTCCTATGGGATAAAAAAGAACTGTAATATAAATGGCCAAAACTGCTGCTAAATCAGGCTGCTGTGGGATCACTCAGCTGTAATGTCCCCCAGATGCTTCTTTTCATGTTGCCAAGGGCCTCTTTATGCATACAAAACAAAGCTAGAGTCCTTAAATCACCTTTCTCCCCAGTGTATTGCAGAAGGGTTAGAAATGGTTAGAAATGGTACAAGATTTTCACAGCAATTAGCTGAAACTTTTTCCACATACACTATCACCATGGCATACAGAAACTTGCATCAAGACAAGCATAATTTTGTGTCTGCTTCTATCCATCCACAAAGAATCTGAAGAAATGATTGGTATGTCACCTTCAGCAAATGGATGTGGTGTATATCAAAGCTCATTAGAAACCCATATTTGTATATAAGCTCAGGTACATATAGGTATGCCCAGAAAACTATTGCTTCCATCATAAATTCATAGAAGTTCTTTGATGGAATAGAATCATAGAAGCAAAGAATCATAGAATATCAGCTTGGAAGTGGCCCCAAGCATCATCTCATCTGACCTTTCTTGAGAAAAGCACCATGTAGACAAGATGACCTAGTACCCTGTCCAGCTGAATCTTAAAAATGTCCAATGCTGGAGAGTCTACCACCTCCCTGGAGTGATTTTTCCCATAGCTGTTTGTTCTTGTTGCAAAAAGTTTTCTTCTTTTGTCCAATCAGAATTTCCCCAGGACTAACTTGGACTCCTTGTCTTCTCAATGTAACTCCATGAAGAAAAGGAGTCTCTGTATTCTTTGTAGCTACCCTTTAAATACTGGAATATGGTGACATGGTCTCACCTGAGCCTTCTTTTCTCAAGGCTGAACAAACCAAGTTCTCTAAGTCTTACCTCATATGGACAGCTTCCCAGTCCCTTGATCACTTTTGTAGCCCTACCCTGGACCCTTTCCAGCTTCTCCACATCTTTTTTGTGTAGCTTGGTCTCAAGTCCTTCATCTCACAATAACAATGGTTTCTCTAAGAGGTTAGGTGGTTGGTTAGTTAGAGGCTATTATTGAAAAAAACTTTAACAATGCTTCTGGTTTTTTTCCTGTTCTGTATAATAGAAAAGCATAACAAGAATAGAAGTTTTAAAAAATGCCATCATTGTAGTAATAAAAATTATTCTTATTTTTCACTGAAATTGGCTGATTTACTGAAATTAAATTTCAATATTTTCATTTAATATGTGCTCATTTATCTATTAAAAAACTGATGGTTAACTTCTATGTTGATTTTATTTACATATTAAAAATATCAGCTATTTAAATGTCATCTGTGGAAGTATTAACAGAAATACTGCAACTGTTGGTGGTGGTTGTGATTGCCAGAGCAGGAGAAAGAGGAAGGGGGAACTGGGCAAAAGCACAAAATGAAATTTATTGTTATCTTCTTGATCTACTTTTAAGTGTGTCTGGGATTGTACTTTTGTAAATCAGTTCCGGTATGCCATTTACCATGATAAGGCTTCCTTCAGCTATGGTAGTCTGACACTGATTAAGTCATCACTGCGCTAGGACTCAGTTGCTTGTGGATTTAGTGATACAACTTGGCTTTTTGTGTAAGTGTTTAACACTGGCTTTAATTTACTGTTATTCAGCTTAACATCTACATTGTACACTATACCCTTCAGCAAGAAGTTACCACCCACATATAATATGGGTCACCAGGAGATCTTTTAGGAAACACGCTCTTTAAGGGAATGGAGAACACCTCCCAGGACAGTGACATACATTCCCAAGGAACTGATTGAATATTGAATCCTTAAATAAAAATAAAAAACTTGCCACTTCGTTTGGGTAAGTAACAAAATAAAAGCAAGTGATAGAAACACATTTCAGGAGCTGAAATTTTAAGGCTATTAACAAAGTGAAATTTTTGCTAAGCTCACAAAAGTAGGTTTACATTTTAGTAATGAATAACTCTCATCAGTAGGGAGGTATTAGAACAAAGACTTTCCTTTTGCATGTTACCAAGGCAGCATAATCTGGTATAGCTGAGTGTAACAAATCAATTTTTATTATGCGTGCTTGTCCATGTTTCATGTTTCCTGCATGTCCTTCAACCACTTAGGGAACATATTCAGCGTCTTCTATCTCCAGCTCTTTCCTGTTTCAGTTTTCATTTCATGGAATAATGAAGAGTTCTGTTAAAGCCTCTCCTGTTGTTCAGCTTGCTCTTCAACTTGTTGCTCACAGTTCAACACAAAATATAATACATGCATGATCATAGGCCAAGCTCCATGTTTCCATGGCTAGCATATCTTCCAGTCCCAAGCTATCACTTCTAAAACAAAAATCACAAAGCAGACCTCCGAAGAGCAAGACTGACAGATTTTCTATTTGTCTCCTACTTTGAAACAGCTATTAATATTATTATTTATTGGCTCTTACACATTGTTAAAACTCAGAAATTTACTGTTAATTTAATCTTCATATTTTCAAGTAGTTACAGAATCTGAAGAGCTGCATCTTCAGAAAATATGATGAGGCATACAGGAGCTGGCAACATTCTACTGTTGGTATACCAAGGGAAAGTAAAGCCAAAGAAGTGATAGGTCATAGAGGATGAAAGACTGAGTCTTTGCTGTATTTCTCTTCTCCCAAACTAACACTCCCATTAGGAAAACATCCTTTATGCAGATGAACAGCTTTGGGAATTCATGTTGTGAATAAGGTAGCATCACCACCCAAAACTTTATGAGACTAATAATATTTCTATCTTCCACCGGGTCCAAATAACAGGGCTTGTTCTATTTTTGGGGATGCTAAGTAGCCTAACCAAGGTGGGACTTATCTGAATAAATCTGGCCATAAGGCAGCATTAAGCTCAGGACTATAACAGTGCACAGGAAACATATTTGCCTGAAGAAGTCTGTTACCGTTCTCTGCAAACCCGAGCAGCAGTGTTCCAGGTGACCTTGTGATTCACTACCAGGAAGTAGCAGTTACCTTCATGAAGACTCCATCCAGAGGGACATTTCTTCATGCTTACCTCCTAAAATAGAAGAGGAAAAGGCAAAACAGGCTGCTCTTGCTCACAGTGATCTAGGCCTGTGCACTAGTAATCAGACTGAAGGCTGGAGGTGCTATTATGGCCTTCCCAGAATTAAACTGAACATCAGCTTTGATGTGTAACAATAAAGCTACAGCATTGCTTAAGAGGCACAAAGAAATAAATCCCTGCCAGAAAAGCCTACAATTTATAATGAGTAGCTTTAAAGGTGACAAAAGTTTTCCTTTCCAAAAATCCTATTAAGAGACCATGTTAGTTTGGACACCATTTTCTATCCCCTGCAGTCTATGTAGAGAATGCAGTGGAAAAAATTCAGTATGATGTCTTATATGTTGGAGGGGGTTGTATGCTTACAGAATACCTAAGTGAGTTGATTTTACTGACCCTACTCATTCTCTTACAGACTTCATTCAATGGCTGTCTCATGCCACAAGCACCAAGATGTCAGTGCTCACGTTGTTTGTCCAGGAGTATCTATGGGTGATGGAGAGGAAAGGTAACCCCAGTAATCAAGCCCTCACCATGTCTCTGGCAGTCATTTTTCCTGGTGACAGCAAAACTGACTCTGGACAACTTCTTTGTTCCCTGTACAAGTTAATATTTGCTATGGGACTAAGAGTTTTACTCTTAGTCTGTGCTCTGATTTGCATGTATATTTATGGTGACAGACTTACCTTGCTTTGGGTATTCCAGATTTTCCATATTATCCCGTCACACTGAAATATTTTTTGAGTACTTTCATCATAATGCAAGAGCCCCTTTAAATCTGGTGTACAGGCCTTTGGAAAAGAGTAAAAGTCCTGGAAAGAGAAATGTCATTTGAACATTTGAGGGAAAATAATTACATTTTAAAAAAAAGCTATGTGAAACAGATTAAATAGGTCTTGTATTAAAAATTTATGCCATGAAAACTCTCTAAGGGCTGAGTTGTCAGTTTGTCTGTGTATTGGTTAAACTCAGCTTTGGAGTGGGAATAGTTAGGCTGCAGATCTCAGAGGTGTATAAATCATTTTGGAAAACAGCATGACTGAAAACAGATGGTGAAAATGCCTGTGAAACAAAAGGTTTTGTACCTGATGTCTTGACCTTGGTTCAGATGCCAGTTCTGCCTTATCAGCTTGTGGTATTTCTGTCTTCCTAGAGGAGACAACAGTTATCTGTGTTTGTGCCTGGTTAATTACTGACACTTCAGCCTTCTTGTTTGTTTTAGCTGGTGAGGTGTCATCCTCTATTTTGAGTGATACCATCCCGTGATACTGTGTTTTGCAATATCACACACATAAGGAGAAAAGGACAGGGGAAAGAAAGGGTTAACACATACAAGCAATTCTTAAATAAACCAAAAACTAACGAAACAGAATAAATAAATATAATAAAAATTGTTGCAAATCAAGGGAAAGTGACACCAAATAAAAAGAAAAATACATACAAAAGTAAAGTGTTGGTCATAAAGAATTACTAAGAGTGATCAAACCTGGAAAGAACAGAATAGGAAAGAAGTCACAGAAACATCTGAGTAATACTCAGAATACTCTTACTTTGAAAAGCACTTCTGATCCATTTCTAAACACAGAAGAAGGATGAACCTGAAGAAGGTAGAATAGCAGAATCAGATAAGCTCATTTGTGCATTGTAGAAACAAAAAGACTTCATGCAATATTTACTACAAAATCTAGGTTACGAACCATTCATAATGTATCTGGGTTTAGTTCTTTCTTTTTCAGAGTAGAACCTAATCACTTCTGAAAACAACCATTAAAAATCATCCACTACAAGTATGTTTATAAACACATTTCATTAAGTTTTATAGCAGTAGAATGTTACTAAAACACCTAGCAAAACCAATACAGGTTAAGCAGGAAAATCAATAGATAAGTTTTAAGTAACTGTTCCTTGTTCAAGCTAACAGTATTTTCAGCTTTAAAACTTCAGGACCAAATGTTCAGGTTTTATATATTTGCCTGGATCCAGTGACTTTTTTCTTCTAGCTGACCCATAATTTATTAAGATTAGAAGCTGCAAAATTGCTGAAGTTTCTTGATGCTTGTTTCCTCCCACAACTCCGTTTTTCTTCCCCTCTGGCATATATGGATCTTCAAAATCAGGAATTTCACAGAATCACAGAATCATTATGGTTGGAAAGGACCCTCAAGGTCATCTAGTCCAACCGATAGCCCTACACTACTCTTATCCCTAAATCATCCCCTGAAGAAACACATATATTCACTTCTTAAAAACCTCCAGGGATGGTGACTCCACCACCTCCCTGGGCAGCCTATTCCAATATCTAACCACTCTTTCAGTAAAGAAATTCTTCCTAATATCTAATCTAAACCTACCCTGGCACAACTGAAGCCCATTCCCTCTAGTCCTGTCACTAGTCACAAGGGAGAAGAGGCCAACACCCACCTCCCTAGAATGACCTTTCAAGTAGCTGAAGAGAGCAATAAGGTCTCCCCTCAGCCTCCTCTTCTCCAGGCTAAACAGCCCCAACTCCCTAAGCCTCTCCTCATAAGGCCTGTTCTCCAGACCCCTGATTAGCTTAGTTGCCCTTCTCTGCACCCTCTCTAGTAGCTCAATGTCCTTCCTATACTGCGGTGCGCAAAACTACACACAGTATTCAAGGTGTGGCCTCACCAGTGCCGAGTACAGGGGCAAGATCACCTCCCTGCTCCTACTGGTCACACTATTCCTGATGCAAGCCAGGATGCCATTGGCCTTCTTGGCCAGCTGGGCACACTGCTGGCTCATGTTCAGCCAGCTGTCAATCAGCACCCCCAGGTCTGCTAAAGTCAAGGTAGGCAACATCCACAGCCCTTCCTTCATCTAATAAGCGAGTTACCCCATCATAGAAGGAGATTTATTTATGTTCCCTTACAGTATTTTTAAGTAGTTCTCTGGTCTGACTCAGAGCAAACTAAGTTAGTTTATGACAGTTTGATTATTGTATGGGCAGGTAGGATCACTACAAAATTATGACAACTAAATGAAGACACCACATTCCAATAAATCCACAAATCAGTCCATCATTACACTACAGAAGTATCTTACTATTCTGCCATTTCCAGTCACTCTCAGCCTGGTCCTTGACTTATTCGTCAAGCTATTTTCCTGCCTCAGGTCCTCTCCATACTCTCTTATCCCTTTGGAAGAAAACCGTGGGATCCCTTCCAAGGGAGCATTGCCAGGTCTGGAAGGTGATGAAGAGCCTGAGGAAACTGGAAACTGTGTGGCTCTCCCCCAGAAGTCGTGCTTGCTTTGGCCAGAAGAATGTGAATAACTGCACTGACCTGAAAGCAGCAAAAATGGCAGATGGTCAGTTCTAAATGCATGAGCAGGCAACTGGTCATGTTTACATGGGCACACAAACAGCTTGTCACTAAAGACTGGATGATTCTTTCACCTGATGTGACTGATTTGCTGTTTGTTTAGTCACTCTGTTTGTGGGGTTTGCTATGACTATGACTGCAAATGTTACTTGTAGATATATATATGTTTTTATATGTAATGCGTCTGTCTACCCTCAGATCAGAATGTCAGCCAAGCGTCTGCTGAAAATACATGTACATGTAGATTGGAGTTTGAAGTGCTATATTTTTGGTCATCGGTAGACAAGTATCTTTAACTAAAGTTGGTGATATTTCTATCCTGCCTAGACAATTTTCTCTTCAGAAACCCAGGACAGTATTGCTCCTACAGAGTAGTTGTGTCAACGAATTTCTGATCTACATTATGAGTGTTAAAAAGGAAACAAATCTGAAATTTCAAATGGAATTTTTGTGAAATATAGCCTCATTCATTGCAACACAGTTGTTTAAAATATTGTTTCAGTAAGCACCAGTACTTTCAGAGGACTGAGCTGCTTTGCTAGTTATTTCTAGTTTTCTACCGTTAAATCTTTTTTAGTGAGATTTGATCACTGAAAACCACAGTAATAATGCAGACATAAAAGCATAAACTCTGTAGTGATTACTGTTGTGCACTGTAACGTTATGGACTGTGTTTGTCAAGCATTAGAAAATGTATTGTTAAGAGCTGGGTTTAATAGATAGGGGTTTTTTAAGAGGAAAATCTTTTTCGGAGGTGTGTAACAACTGTTAAGAAATAACTGGGAAAAACATTTCTAATGGACCTAAAAACATTTTTTCCCACTTCAATCAATGAGAAATGAACTCGTGTTGTTACAAAAAATGGTTTCCTTCCTCACACTCTTCTCATTTGTCACTTGCTGCTTTCTCTGTGCTGTGTTTCCTAAGAGGGAGCGCATAACTGTATAAGAGAATATCATACAACTGTCTGCAACTATCAAGCGTCTTTTCTTCAAAAACAAATTAAGCATTTTGATCTGAAGGTGAGCATTAGGCACAAATCGTGTTCGAAAATAAGTAGCTACTCAGCCAAGATTGTCCCACCTTCTTAATGGTAAAGATCAAAAGGGAATACCTCCTTGTGAGTTCAAAATTTTTACTACAGCTTTTGTCCGGGTGCCGAGAACAGCATTCACAGGGGAGTTCAGAACTACTTCAAAGACTTCATCATCTTCCTCTAATCCATCATAGGTAATTGCTATATTCCAGGTCTTGGTTGACATACCTAACAGAAATAAACATTTGAATTACTCTTTAAGTGTTATTTCAATCAGTCAGAGATGCAAGGAAATATATTATTTAACATGTCTGCAGCTAGAATGAAGTACCTGGTATATGCTATTGTGCTCCTGCCGACTGACTGGACTCCTACTGTTCTCCCAAATAACATTGTTTGAATTTGTTCCTGGGCAATGATGATTCAGTCCAAATGCACACACTGTAACTAAAAGCTGCTATAGATGTGCAAAATGACACTACAATACATGGATTTAGGACTTCAATTGCAATTTTCAAGAGAAAATGCATTATGTGCTTTTTATCTTGAAATCTGTATCTTGAAAGCTATCTTGAACAGTTATTTAGAATACCAGTAAATGGATCAAAGACTATGTTGGACTAAAGTACAACATTTTAGGGAGATTTTATACATGGTTGCAAAATTTTTCTTTGGTTGTTTGCCTTTACTGGCTAACTTCAGGCTTGCATTATGAGAATGAGAAAAGATCATTCCAAGATTCCCTGAAAGACAAGCTTTTTTCAGGACAGAAATAGATGTCAAAACACACATTGCTGCAACAAAACATATTGAGAACTGTTTCTGCATCACAAAGTCAGTGCTAACATCTAAAATTAGTATAAAGATACATGTGCAGCAAGATAGAGGGGGAGAGACTTTTCAGCTGGTCACATTGTAATAGAACAAGGGGAAATGTATACAAGTTGAAGGAGGGGAGATTTAGACTGGAAATTAGAAGGAGGTTCTTTGCCTAGAGGCTGGTGAGGCACTGGAACAGGTTGCCCAGAGAGATTGTGGATGCCCCATCTCTGGCAGTGTTCAAGGTCAGGCTGGATGTGGCCCTGAGCAACTTGGCCTAGTGTATGGCACCCCTGCCCATGGCAGGGGTATTGGATCTAGATGATCTTTAATGTTTCTTCCAACCTGGGCCATTCTATGATAACTCTATTTCCTACACTCAAGTAAATCTTGCACTATGCCAACAGGATGTATTCCAAAAACCCTCAGACATGCATATTCTAAGGAAGTTGTTATGACAGCAAATGAGGTTTCATTCCCAGATAATCTATTTATATGAGTAAAACCAAGTTTTTTGGGTGAAGCTGAATTTCTGAATGGTAAATTGTGAAACTTTCACCTGGACTGTTTTTTCCCTAGGCCAAGGGAGATAATCAAAGCACAATAATGATGTCATTCAGGATAGAGGAAGTATTTTTTCAGTATCTTCATGCCTGTATTCATTTTTGCTATTGATTCTCACCCAGAAAAGCAAAACAAGAAAAGTTTCTTCTGATGATACAGTTACTATAATTTCCTGCTATTTACAGCCTCTGTCAAGGTGAGACTGCTGTAATGATTATAGCACAAGCAGAGATGAGGTCTGACAATTTTCAGGCTCTTTTCCATCTTTCTGGTCTTGAGTACATGGCATAACTTAAGTTGTACCCAGTTTTGCCTAAATTTGATTGGCATCCTGGGCTTTGCTTATTATGCCTCAGAACTTTAAAGCACCTTACAGCTCAGGGCAAGTACCACAAGCCTAGCTGTACAGAGATTAGGAGACATCATTTCGGTGCTTTTGATATCTTAACTGATGTAAAGGGACTGTATGCCATCTCACCCCAAGTAAGAAGGATACTGATTCATCGAGAAAGCTAACTGCGCTTCCAGAAAATGAACTCAAGTGTAGTGCTAGTACTTCTATTTAGCAACACTAGCTACAGATATATAACAGGTTTCACTCTCCATAATGAGAGTTTACACTTTATTGTATGCTGGTTCATACCTGGATCAAACTGAACAAGCTTGGAAGGAGTCGGTGTAAAGTCTTTTCCTAGCACAGCAGATATTTCATTGATCTAAGAAGAAATCAAACAATAAATGCCAAGCTATGTCCTATTTCACCAAACCACTGCAGTCTGCTGCATGCTGAAGCTACTTTGTGCCTCTCCATGGAGTCTCAAAAAGACAAGGCAGCCCACATATGTATTACTCTGAAAAAAAGAAGGATAAAACAACAACAGCAAAGGCCTAAAGAATACACCTTGTGACATGCAATCTGTCATTCTGTCCTTGCTCATGGTTTAAATTCATGATAAAAAAAGTCTTAACATTTTGCCTTGTCCTCTTTCAAATTGCTACTTGGCAGCATAACAATGCTATTCACCTTGCCTGGGGACCCAGCCATGCTTGTCTTCTGCATAGGCACATCATGATGTACTGGAAGAGCAGCAGCAGCCTGGCTACATTTGCTTATTTAGCCCTTTGTGATGTTGTGGAAGAAGTGTTTACATGCAGAGATGTCTGTCACTCCCAACGACTTGTTGGTATAGGTATGAATCCCTACATTCACAAGTAATGGGATCTAGTGACTCTGAATTTTGACAGGAGACTGGCAGAGGACACTAGCTTCCACGCTGCATTCTTGATACTGGGATCAGATTCACTGGTCTTTTTAGCCAGGTAGCAACCAGACTGTAACTCAGTGGAGTCTGTGAAGGACAGGACAGGATTGCCCCTGATGAAGTTAATAGCAAAATTCCCACTTGGTTTCAGTGGAAGAAAAAATCAAAACTATGTTTCCAATTACGGCTGTAATCCTGAGAAAGTATGGGGAAAACTTTGGGTATTTTTCTAGCTAGAGGAGCTGTTAAAATCCTGGAATTTTCATTTTATGAGGAAAGATAAAATTTGTGAAGGCAAGTTACACAAAGCCTGCTTTACAAAATTATAAGCTGCAGAGTTCAACATAATATTTTTCGTATTACAGAGAATGTTACTGAAGTTGTAGCAGGTTCATTGGCCTTTTTCCTGGGCTGATGGCGGTGGCTGCATAAATGGGGGAGACTAACATGACTGCAGAGTTGAAGCTCCCATATCTGCTGTGGTTTTGCAGCCTGAGCAGGGAAATGACAACTCTCAAGGCCTCAGGTTGCCCAAAGGCTGGATTTTAAAGTTGCAATCCTGGAAACCCAGCTTCTGAGCACAGTGCCAGGGAGAAATGCCTGCTCAGTCATAGAACACCACCAAAACTCAAATAATGCTCCAAAGAACTCCAGTTTTTGTCTGAAGTTTTTCAGTTATCTGTACTAGCAAGGACAATGTCCTGGTAAGTTTGATTTGAATTGCACAGCCTCTTTGGTGATTGCTGAAATACTATTAAGTCTGAGGAAAAAAGTAATAGGCTCCACTACTTATGATTAAGCTTTCAAGTGGAACTTAGCTTTTAGCTTCACCTTAACAGTGATAAAGGCTGACTCTGCAGAGTATCCTGCCCTGGTGATTTTCAGAGACATCACTCCCATGCTCTCACACACTTCATATTCAGTCTGTTGCATTTCAATCCTAGACCACCGTAGCTCCAGCCTGTGAGAGAGCAGAAAACTCCGTGAAGAAAAGCTACCTCCCCTGCTGCCCCCACCCCCTGCTGCACCGACTTTGAGGAGTCATTTCTCTCCTGATTGCTGATTTAGCCAATATACATACTGAGTCTTTGTTTCCAAATCCACACATTTGTGTGATTTGGCTGATTAGAAAGAGGAAGAGGCAGTTGATAAATCTTCCAGTCAACTCCTGGTCTACTCCAAATCAAGCCTGAACCTTTTTCCAGTACCAGAGCGGTTCTCCAGCAACTTTGAGAAGAGCAGCATTTGTCCGTAACAAAAAGTAGGCCAAGATAAGCTATCACGGTTTCTTCCTGGTTCCCTTTAACCAAGTAGTTTTATTTTACATTCACTCTTTAGTATTTTCTCTGCAACATCCCACCTTCCTTCATCTGTCTCCTAACTTTCCTCCTGTAGCGTACAGGACTTCACCACCTTTATGCAAGCACCCTCCCTGCTCTGCTTACTTTAATACTCTGCACACTTCACTCTTCAGCCATAGAGATGGCTGAGCCCATGTGCCTCATACACTGAGTTTTAGAATTGTTTCTAGAGGCTGTGACTGTACCTCAGAGGATTGCATGCTGCACAGAGTAGCCAATAAAGATCTCACCTTTTTAAAAACTGTGATAAAAACTAGTGAGTGTCAGAGAGGAACGAAAGAGAGTGAAAAGAAGGAGAATGAGCTGTGCTACTAACAAAACACTTTGAACTTTTCATATAAAACGTGTTTTAAGTCTTTTTAAAGCTATGTTATACATTGTTATTTGTACACTGGAAGCCACACTTTTCCATGAGCAGCGGCAGTATTTTAATTGTGATTTTAGTGTCGATGTATCTATGAGCTAGTATAGTGCAGCTGGAAGTCCTGAGGCTGGCTGTATTCAGATGTGTTTGTGCATGGGGACACCTTTTGGCACAGTGTGTAACTGCCAAAACGTTGTGTCCAGCTCTGCTCAGTCCCCATTCCCTCTCCAGCGTGCAGGGCAGTGCTCTGGAGAGAAGCCTGGCTCTCGGAGCCAGTTCTCTATTCTTTTTCTCTCACCATGAGCCCTGGTTTGTCCATAGCCATTTAAGCCCAGGAAAGTAGCATTAGGGTTTTTTTCTCAGTTGCCTCTAGTTAAATAAATCAGTTGAACATTCTATTTTCAGAAATAAAGAGAAACGTTCCCCTCCTGTCGAGCTGCTTTCACTTCTGGCCTTCATCATACAAGCACAGATGACAGCCCAGTCTTATTTTTGTACTTGAGGCTTATCGTATGTCACAACGAAATTTTGATAATATGTCTAATATAAATTTTGGCAGTGTTCAGCAAAGAAGATGATGTGTGCCCTGCACCTTCTTTCGGTTCTCTTTTGCACAAACATGGTTCTCACTGCTTTTGCTGCTTGAAAGCATTCCCTCCATCATGATCTCAAGCTTGTTTAAAAAATGTTGCCGTCAGCATAGGGCAAAACTAACCTTCAGGGCAAGAGTCCCTCAACACCCGCAATGAAAGATCTCCAAATTCCAAACTGCCACTTAAACTCCATTATGTTTTCCTCTAAGGTCACAAAGGCCCTTGAGAACTGTGCCCCAGTCTAACCTGGAGCTAGCTCTTTGTATTTCACCTCCCTGAGGGGAAGAAAACTTCTCTACTCATCAGCAAAAGAAATGGCAGTTTGAGTTATAACTATGTTAATGTCTGTGAGATTTCAAGCCCTGTGCCGGTTCATTTGCCCCGAGGCACGGTGCTCACAAAGCAGCACTGCGCATATACTGGGGGTTGGAGTTACCTTTGGGGCATTGCAGAATTTCCACTGGGATCTGTGACTTGAAATTCCAAGGTGTCTGAGTTCACTTCCCGCAGTGGATTGATGACATAAACTATGATTCTGTTGTTTAAATCCTTTTGGCTAAACCTTTCTTGAATAAATCCACCTGGAAAAGAAAAGAAACATCCTGGTGAATCAAAAGCCTGTTATTAAGAACCACATAGCTCTTTTAGGCTGTTTTCACCTTTTCTTTTTGTTGAACACTTAGAAAATTTGAACTTACAGAAACCTGGTTTTATAGCTAAACAGCAACATCCCAGCTCATTATACGACCCAGCCAATTTCTTCCCACATGACATGTTTATCAAACAGTCAAGTTCAATATTTATCTTTTTTTCTTCTTGATACAGAAACAAATTTGTTTCTCAAACATGGCTCTTAACAATCACCTCAAACTCTTTAAGGATTCTTGATCACCATGGACTCAGAATTTAGTATAAAAGCTTTCTTACTACATTCAAACCTTGCCCAGAGTTTGTGAAGAAATTTTTGTTCCTTCTATCAAGCAAATGTTAACAGAGTAGATTATGGAATCTGGGCTGGTATGTTGCAAAATACAGAGATTATGGAAGACAGCACCTGTTGTTATATTTTCTAGGTAGCCATAATGAGGACCTTGTAAAATATTAAATATTATTTTTTCGTCTTCTGTATTGGGGTCAGATGCCTTCAGGGATCTGGTAGTAATATAGATCCCATAATTGCCATTCTTCATGAGTTCCACATCAGAAAAGCAATGGAGATGAATAATTTTTGGTGCAATTTTGTCCTCATGATCCACCTAAATAAAAGTTAGACAAAGATATATTAATTTTACAGCATCAGGGTATTCTCTGTCCTACTTTTGCTAAAAGCACTGTAGCCTGCCCAGGGTGACAATAACCACTTTTACTCATGGTCTGCTCCAGAAGGAGTTAAGTAGTACTTCCCATGAAAGGTTTCTAGGCCTAGATTGCCCAGTTGGTTGATACGTGCAGCAGGGTACTGCACACACTGGGGAGGCAATGCAAGTTCTGTATATTTCTGCCCCGATGCCCTACACTCCCCATGGTCCTTCTCCTTTTTTATGTGATTTTCTTCATACCAAATGAAAACTCCAGCAAAGGTTTCTCATCTCTGTTTTACAATAAAAAGCAAGAAAACGTAAGGGTTATGATAATGACAGCAATAGACCTGGCAAATATGTCTCCTTGAATCTGTGCTAGTTTTAACAACTTCTCATGAGTCTTCTAGTACAATGATTTGTTTCTGTTTCTGTATCTTATCTTCTGCTGAAACTACACTCTTCACTCAACATGTAACTTCAAACTTTGTTATCAGGAAAAGTTAGCAGCCCCTTCATTGGTATCAGTGTTTTGAAACATACAGAATTTTGAAACTTAAAAAATTTTGATACACAATGCAACCAGGCCTGCTTTGCATACTGAAACAGATAGACACAAACAGGAAGCCATAGCAAAGGTGTATGACACAGAGGGAAGAACTTGAAAATGAGGGAAGTGGGAAATGAACGGGAAGATTCTAGTAAAGGAAGGAAAAATCAGAGCAGGCATTTTATAAAGACTCCCAGAAAGAAGACAGGTTGTCCCATTGTGACAGCAAAGTGGCTGTAATTCAAGATTAGTGTGACATGAAGATCAAGTCATCTTCGTATTCTTCACACGCAAATCAGTGGGTTGGGTACCAAGTGGGAAAGCAGAGCAAGAGAAAGTTCATTTCTCCTCATAGCTGGACCTAAATTTAGGGTTGAGATTTCTGTGTAAAATATTTTAGCAAGTATGAGTATATACTTGCTTATATTTATATAAGAAGGATGTATTTCTTCTCTTAAATACAGTCTCTTTCTTTGCACTCTATAAAATTCTTTGCCTGAGTAACGCATTATTGCAAGCAGTTAATTCTCCAGTTTAATTATTCATAGAACACAGAAAGCAAACATTTTGGCTGATAAATACATCAGTTAAATCATAGTCTGCAGCAAGTACCCTTTCTCATCAAAATTACTACATTTTCCACAGTATCAGGCCATATATCTCTTTTAAGTAGGTCTGTGGTCACACTTGCCTGAATGGTGAATGTCACTGGCTCACTCTGCACCCTCCCATTCACGATGAAGCCTTGATTAGTCCTATCTGTTGCAACAAATGTAAATCTGTCATTCTGAGAATCCCCACCACGGTGCTTGTATGCAACATCCCTGTTGTCCACATCTTGCTGGGTGAAATTATACTGCAGCAGCACAACCCCTCGATAATAAAGATGGCCATATCGGGGAAGCTGAGCCAAGAGGAAGGTAAGGTTTTCTTTGGCAGTGTCTGGGTCTGAAAGCTGCAGGACATCAGGAGAAAGGAGTGCCATAGTGCCTTCCACTAATCTTAACCCTATGTTCCTAGATAGTGTGGGTAAAGCTTGGTCGATTGCCTCCAAGGAGATCTTGAATGTCCCATGCTTAGTCTTCAGTCCATTGCTGATGATAAATCTGGCAAAAAGAGGCAAGGTAGTCTTCAGCATGTGTTCTTGATTCACCATAGACTGAAATGAAATGATAATACACGCCTTTACTACAGGACTTGCCTGTGTTGATACTGCAAAAGTAACAGAGTGGGTTTGAACTCAGACACAGATGGTGGGTGTATAACTTAAAACCATGAAAGTAAATGGCCAGATACATGGTAAGAGTTACATGGTAACTCTTACCATGTATCTGCAGGAATGTGGGTAGAAGTCAGAGAAATACCTTTGAGGATGTACCCATCAGTCATGACAGAGCTGATCTACTTTTTTAGTTCAGATACAGAGGGAGCAGATCTAAAATGGCAGGCTGGCTGTGGATCTTGTGGCACACTCTATCATACATACATATTTGTACCCATCATTAAATATATCTTCGGTGGTTATTTGACAGTGGCAACTGCCAGTGAAAGTGCTGGCTTTGTCTGCAACTTACAGAAACAGATAGGTGGAGTGCATGACCTGCCCAGACAATGCTTTCTTTTTTTTTTCCGTTCACTGTTGCAAGCCTGTTGTATTCAATAGCCTCAAAAGAGGAAGCCTCATCCTGTAGTCTGAGGGAAATGAAGAGAAATTTCAAGGCCTTGGGACTATTGGTAAAAGGGTCAGGGTCGCAAGTTATTTTCTCTTCCCTACTTCCAGTACCTGACTTTGATATGGGATAGAGTAGAAGAGTTCGATCCATAAATACCTGGCTTTGAGACTGGTGCTACAGACAGGGCTTTGGGTTCTTTGATAATGGCTGGTATTACAGGGTACCAGGCCAGATGATAAGAGGTGGGAAAGACTTATCTTTCAGGGGGAAAAGGATCCTAGGACAAGAACTAGCAGAGCTCATCTATCGGGCTTTAAACTACTTTCGAAGGGGGATGGGGTTGTTGCCAGGTCTGCACCAGTGGGGTAATGTTCTAGTGCTAGTACTAATGCAGACCAGAAGGCCTCCCACCCCCCTAGAGTAAAATTGGCATGCTCAGCTTGCTCCATAAAATGCCTGTATACCAATGCACACAGCATGGGGAATA
>VWZX01003139.1:0-10150 GCA_013399015.1 Galbula dea
TGTAGGGCTATCAGTTGGACTAGATGATCTTGAGGGCTCTTTCCAACCATGTTGATTTTGTGATTCTGTGATCATAGAAGGCTGACAGATTAGTCAGACATGACTTACCCTTGGTGAATACATGCTGACAACTTCTGATAACCCTCTTTTCCTTCACATGCTTTAAGATGATGCCCAGAATGAGCTGTTCCATCATTTTTCCAAGGATGGAGGTAAGGTTGACTTGCCTGTACTTTCCTGGGTCCTCCTTCTTGCCCTTTTTGTAGATTGGAGTGACATTGGCTATGCTCCAGTCCTCAGGCACCTCATCTTTTGTCCAGGACCTTTCAAAGATGATAGAGAGTGGCCCAGTAATGACTTCTGGCAGGTCCCTCAGCACTCATGGGTGCATCCCATCAGGACCCACAGACTTATGAACATCTAATTTGCCCAATTGCTTTCAAACTAGGCCCTTTTCCCCAAAGGGAAAGTCTTCTGTTATCAAGACTTTCTTTGTTACCTCCAAAGTCTGGGGCTCCTGGGGGCTAACCTGAGGCATATAGGCTGAAGCAGAGAAGGCATTCAGTATCTCTGCCTTCTCTGCATCCTCTGTCACCACGGCACCTGCCTCATTCAGCAGTGGACTCACTTTTCTCTAATTTTCCTTTTACATCCAATACACTTGAAGATCATCTACTGCTGTCACCTTGTCTAACAAGATCACTACCAAGCAAGTCATTTCATCATTGAAAGTTGTTGGCTTCATTAAGCAGGACTTTGTCTTTGTAAATCCTTGCCGACTAACCCATATTTTGTTCTTTCCAGGAATGATTAGGTTCCAGGAGTAGTTGCTTCACCACCTTCTCAGGAGTCAAGATGAGTCTGACTGTCCTGTAGTTCTCTGAGTACTCCTTCTTGTGCTCTTTGAAGATAGGAGTGACATTTTATTTCCTCCAATCCTCAGAAAGCTCTCTCAATTAACATGATCGATCAAAGATAATTGATAGTGGCCACACCATAACGTATGCCAGATCCCTCAGCCTTCATGTGTGCACCCCATTAGGGCCTGTGGCCTTAGATATGTTCTGTTTGCTCAAGTATTCCTAATCTGAATCTCTTACAACAAGAAGAGAACCAAGACCACCTTCCTTCAGATTTCCCCAGTCTCCCAGGCATTTAAACATATTCATTCCTACAGTGCTTGATAAACAGAGAAACTGAGGGTAAGTATTTCCTTACAAGCAGTGAAGTAGTCATTATTTACTGACCATGTATTGTGGGAGGTGAAGCCACAGGCCTGCTTTCTTCCTGTTGGTAATGTACAAAAGGAATCATTAGTCTCCTCTGCCCAGGTCTGGGCTCCTTGGTTTGTTATTTGAGACCAAGCTGACAATGGTTTGATTGTGTGATTGGAGTGCTGAGAATGAAACAAATCCAATGGTATCAAAAACTTGCATCTTCTATGCATACACATAGAAGAAGTAAGGAATTATTGTTTAACAATAAGATTAGGAGAATAAAGAGTGCTGTTTCTTGTTTATGCCTTAGTTTACTCTGTATGATACTTTCCAGATAGGCCTGGGAAAAGACTCTGATAATTGTGGAATGGCCTCCATTCTTCAGACAAAAGATCCATGTAAATTTGGATGGCTGTTGTTTTCTGACAGGGGTATGTTTTTTCTCTTGTCTATCTGCTGTTAAACAAAAAAACTGCACACCTCATTCCTTATCTGTCCTCTGCTGCTCTGATATTTTCATCTGTGGAAGAAAACTTCACATTTTGCCTGTTCTATCATATCATATCATATGTTATTAACTGTACTTTTAATGAGTTGTGGATGACTAAATGTACTAGCCATTTACCACATTGTATGCCACTAGGTATTGAAACTCAAGTGCTTTTACCATAGAAACAACCTTGGGTTTCTGGATAGAGCTTTGAACTTTTTAAAAATATGAGTCAGCTAATATTCATTATCCTTTTGAAACTATACAAGCTACTGAGTCTTATTAAGCCTCAAGCCTAGTGATTTTTCAGTCAGAGCTTCCCCATTTACCTCCCTCTCAACACAGTTCCCACTGCTGTAGGCCTAGTATCCCCTTTCCACTTCTGTCAGACAGTCTGGCCAGGTTCTTATGTAGACAATAAAAAGGGCTGGTGGAAGGCCTCAGCTGCCCTAAGGAGTCCACAGCCTCTCATTGCAGTGGCTGAAAAAAACACCTCTTTTTCCATCATTCTGGAAGTTCAGCCTCTTCCTTTCTCCTTCAGTAACTTTATTTTCCTAAGTGTTACGCTGAATTCCTGCATTATTTGTAGCAACATTTTTGTAACTAAGCCTGCATGAACTATATAAGAGGGTTTGTTCTTTTCTGAGCATATTTTTTTCACATGCCATTTTCACAGGAACAGCCTGGAAGCTAATAAAGGGGCAAAAAGAATAGTTAGTATAGCAAGGTTAATTTTTTTAATTGGAGTTTGCTTGAACAGTGTTTTCTAACCCTTCTTGCTCCAAAGCAGAGATAAATTAGCGTATGTTAGAAGGAGTCAAAGGTGTTAACATTCACTCTCAACCTCCTGCAATATCAGCTCAGGGATCTAAACTCCCATACAGGAGCAGAAAAAAACTTCTGAAAAATTTCCAGGTCTACATTTCAGGTTCCTTCATGCACAATGCCTCCTCACTTGGGCAGAGCAGAATACTTCAGACTGTATAAACTGCAAAATTGAGATCAGATGAACCTGTAAGATATTGTGAAAGCCAAGGCAAAATTAGAAAGGAAAGGGCAGCGCTACCTGCCTTCCAATAGGAAAGGCCAGTGAAAGAGTATGGAGAGTGGAGAATAAACATGGATGTTTGAAGCCATCAGCGTATATCCTATATTATCCACCATTTTAATACTCCATAGAAGTGTACAAAAGCAAAGCCTTTTTTTCTCCCCTCTCATTACCAGACATTTGTGTGACAGCTGCCCAGGCTGGCCAGCAATGCGAGCAGCACAGTTTGAGTTTACCATGCATCCTGCTCCTCAGAAGAACGCCACTGTTCACTGGGGTTGTCTCCACCCCCAAGCTAGTGGTCTGATCAAATGGAGGGAAAAGGTAGAGGAATTGAAACTTCTGCCAAACTGATAAAAAGTGATCAAAATTTTATTAAAAGATTAATAATTTTTTAGATTGTAGACAGAGAGGAAATTGAGCAATAATATTTTACCAAGACTTCTTCCCTGAAGGACAGGCTGCAGGACAAGGCCAGATATGGCACCTGAAGGTCTTGGTTTGTGTGAGAAGACAGGCACTAAATTTGTCCCAAGTAACTTGTATATCCTTAGGTAACTCACAAGCCCACTCAAAACTAGGGAGACTACAACCCTCTCCTATGTTTGTTACTAATGCAGGGAAGGACTACTGAACATATCACAGAAATTACGTGTAGCTACTCCGAACCAAGAGATAGTGAGTGAAAACCTTGTCAAAGGTTCATTTTATGTGTGGCTCAGACCTCTCTCCTGCATAGCCTTACAATTATGTGTTACCATGACAATATAGTTATGTTTGTAGAGTCTGCCTGAAAGTAACAGTGACCTTTCAACTACAGAACCCAAGAAAGAGGCACAGAACACTGAGCTGTTCATATTTGGTGCAGAGCCTCAAACACCTTGGAGGTATTTTGCTGCAGCTCTGAAGTCTGTGGTTGCATTTTTTTGCACTGGGTGTCCTGAGTTCATCTAGGGTAGAGTCAATTTTCACAGAAACCCGGGAGGGGGCACATCCAGGACAGCTGACCCAAAATAGCCAAGGGGATATTCAATAGAATGTGACATCATATTTGTCATGCACAAGTCCAATGAAGAGGATCATCTAGTTGTTGCAAGAGTCCAGGTTCCAAATAATGATCGGTTTGGTGCTTCCTTACATGACAGTAAGAAAGAAAAGTCTGGTGGTTTTGGATCTGTGACCAGCAAAATTGAACGGGAGATTAAAATTGACCATGAAGGTAAAGTAAAACGTGTTCATTACAAGCCACAGAATCCCTGCAGTATTGCTACAAAAAACCCCTCTCTGTTCATGTGTTAGTATTTGACTATAACAAACTTCCTTCAAAAGCCAATCAAAGTGGAGAGTGTAATCCTGACCTTCGATTAAGAGGGCACTAGAAAGAAGGCTATAGCTTATCATGGAACTCAAATGTGAGTCAATAACTTCTCATTACATCAGATGAACATACTGTGTGTTTAAGTGATGGACCAAAAGAAGATAAAATTGTTGATGCAAAATCAATTCTTACAGTAGTAGAAGATGTGGCATGGCAACTGCCCCGTGAATCTTTGTTTGGATTCATGGATGATGATCAGAAGCTTATTATCTGGGACACAAGGTCTAATACCACATCCAAGCCAAGGATAGAGCCATACAGCCAAGGTCAACTGTCTGTCCTTCAACTCTTACAGTGAGTTCATTCTAGCAACTGGTTCTGGTCACAAGACAGTGGGGTTATGAGATCTTCAAAATTTAAATTTGAAATCCCATTCTTTTGAGTCTTATAGAGATAAATTTTTTCAGATTCACTGGTCTCCTCATAATGAAACAATTCTTGCTTTAAGTGGTATCAGCTTAACATATGGGATCTGAGTAAAATTGGAGAATAACAGTCTGCGAAGGATGCAGAAGATGGGCCTCTTGAACAGCTGTTTATTCATGGAGGAGACACTGCCAGAATTTCAGACTTTAGCTGGAATCATAATGAGCTTTGGGTAATACGTTCTGTATCAAAGAACAACACAATGCAGATACTTTTTTTTAATATATCACTAGGAATTTCTCTCGTCTGATGCAGCCCTCTGATTATTACCCATTAGTGGGTTTTTCAGATGGAGAGTGATGAAGTTGAAACAAGAAGCCAGAGGGCAATCAAAAGGGACCTTGGGGTCTTGGACTGGCTGATTAAAGGAACAGAAGCACAAGCAGAGTTCTATTCTATCATGCCAATTGTGGGGGATGATAGGGAAAACAATGAGAAAATTACTCTGATCAATACCTGGCTTCAAGCCTGGTGCCACCAGGAGAATTCTGGGGTGTTTGATAGTGGATTGGTCTACACAGCACAAGGCCTGCTGGCAACAGATGGGGTTCACCTGTGACAAAGGAGGAAAAGGATTCTAGAGCTAATGACTCAAGAGTTAGCATGTCTCATTGAGAGGGATTTAAACAAGATTTGAAGGAGAAAGAGGTTTAATCTAGGCTTACTAGAGATAAGGGCAGTACATCAGTGTTGGGGGTGAGATAAATAGCACAGCTGAAGTGCATCTACACCAATGAATGCTGTATGGGCAACAAACGGGAAGAGGTGGAAGCCTTTGTACAGCAGGGAAACTATGACATAGTCATCATCATGGAAACATGGTGAGATGGCTCACATGACTGAAGTGCTGCACTGGATGACTATAGACTCTTTCAGAAAGGACAGGCTAGGAAATAGAGGTGGTGGGGTAGCCCCTTACATTAGGGAGTGCTTTGGCTGTCTTGAGCTCGATGGTGTATTGGGTCTGGCTGAGCTGTAATTCATCCCCATAGTGACCCTCACAGTGCGGTGTTTTGCATTGGTGACTAGCAGGGTGCTGATAACACACCCGTGTTTTGGCTGCTGCTGGGCACAGCACTAGCACTGTGACATTCCTTCTCTGGTTGATGGGCAGGACCCTGGAAGGGAAGTCGGGCAGCCAGCTGACCCAAACTAACCAAAGGAATATTCTATATCATATGACGTCAGCTCAGATATAAAAGCTGAGGCACGGAGCAGGGGGGTGGGCATTCATCGGCTAATGACTGCCTCCTGAAGACCACAGCCCTGCTTCTCGGGAGTGGCCGACCATCGCTGCTTATGGGAAGTAGAGATTAAGTCTGCTTTTGCTTTGCTTCTGCGCACGCAGGCTTTGCTGTGTGTAGTGCTGATAATAAACTGTCTTGTCTCAACCCACGGGTCATTCCTTTTTCCACCTTACTCTCTCTCTCCCCTGTCCCTCTGGGAAGGGGAGTGATAGAGCTGCTGGGTGGGCACTTGGTGTCCAGCCAAGGTCAAACCCACCACAGTCCTTTTTGGTGCATTGGCTGGGAAACAAACCCGGGCCTCCCGCATGGCAGGCGAGAATTCTACCACTGAACCACCAATGCAAAAGGGTCCAGGAAGACTGGACATTCTTCAAGAAGGAAATCTTGATGTCTCAGGCAAGGGAGCTGGCAGAAGTTCTTGTCAAGCCACTCTCAGTCATTTATCAGCAGTTCGAGTTAAACGGGGAGGTTGCAGAAGACTGCAGACTAGACAACATGATACCCATCTACAAGAAGGGCCAGAAGGATGATCCGGGGAACTACAGACCTGTCAACCTGACCTCAGTGTCAGGGAAGGTTATGGAGTAGTTTTGAGCGTCATCACACATCACATACAGGACAACCAGGGTACCAGGCTCAGCCAGCCTGGGTTTATAAAAGGCAAGTCCTGCTTGGCTAACCTGATCTCCATATATGACAAGGTGACCCACTTGGTGTATGAGGGAAAGACTGTGGATGTAGTCTATTTGGACCTTAGTAAAGCCTTTGATATGGTCTCCCACAGCATTCTCCTGGAGAAAGTGATGGAACATGGATTGGACAGGTGTATTTTTCACAGGCTGGAAGGCTGAGCCCAAAGTCACACCACCAGAGTGGTGTGAACTGGTCACAAGTGGTGTTCCCCAGGACTCAGTATTGGGCCCAGTCCTGTTTAATATCTTTAACAATGATCTGGATGAGGGAATCAAGTGCACCCTCAACGTTTGCAGATGACTCCATGTTGAGGGGAAGTGTTGATCTGCTTGAGTGTAGGAAGGCTCTACAGAGGAATCTGGACAGTCTATATTTATAGGCTGAGGTGAACTGTATGAAGTTCAAAAAGGTGAAGTGCCAGGTTCTGGACCAACCCCATACAACACTACAGGCTTGAGGAAGATTGACTGGAAAGCTGCAGAGAAGAACCTCAGAGTGTTGGCCAACAGCCAGCTGAATACGAGCCAGCAGTATGCCCAGGTGGCCAAGAAAGCCAACAGCATCCTGGCTTCTGTCAGAAACAGTGTGGCCAGCAGGAAGAGGGAAGTGATCATGACTCTGTACTCAGCACTGGTGAGGCCACATGTTGAATACTGGGTTCAGTTTTGGTCCCCTTTCTACAAGAAGGACATTCAGTTGCTGAAGCATGTCCAGAGAAAAGCGATGAAGCTGGTCTAGAGTACACATCTTCTGAGAAGATACTAAAGGAACTGAGGTTGTTTAGTCTGGAAAAAAAGGAGGCTCACAGGGGGACCTTATGTCTCTCTGCATCTCCCTGAAAGGAGGTTGAAGTGAGGTGTGTGTCTGTCTCTTCTCTCTGGTAAAAAGCAATAGGACAAGAGGAAATATCTTCAACTTTTCAGATTAGGTATTAGGAAGAATTTCTTCATCAAGTGGGTTATCAAGCATTAGAACAGGCTGCCCAAGGAAATGGTGGAATCACAGTCTCTGGAAGTGTTCAAAAAATGTGTAGATGTGGTACGTGGCAATATGGTTTAGTGGTAAGCATGGTGGTGTTAGGTTAATAGTAGGACTCAATGATCTCAGAGGTCTTTTCCAGCCGTAACAATTCTATGATTCAGTATATAACTCCGGGATCTGGCCAGAAGGAGGATGGATTGCAGCTTGGGAGCAGGATGAGCACGAGGTTCCAGGTGATGAGCTATCGCATTGTACGTCTCTCACTTTATACATTCTTCTGTTAGTTTTTATTGTTACTATTACTACTTCTCTCTCCTTGTGTTGTTTTGTTAAACTGTTTTTATCTCAACCCACGAGATTTTACCTTTTTTTTCCAATTCTCTTCCCCATCCTAGTGTGGCAGGGAGGAGTGAGTGAGTGGTCTTGTAATGCATGACTGTTGGCTTGGCCTAAACCATAACACTGAGGAAAGCACCAGTACAACTTCTACTGCAGAGAGGATCAGGACAAGAACATTTGACTACAAACTCTTGAGTATGCTCCTTTGTCTGAAAGTGTTCAGTTAGCTTTCAAAGCAGATTCAAGAACGTTTCAGGCTGACATTCTGTGCTCTGGGGCATCTGCTTTTGCAAAATTCAAGGAAAAGCAAAAGACAAAGACATTACACTGGGCAGTAAAGCTAACACAGAAGTAGCCCAGCACACACAGTTCCTGGTAGACTTAAATTTTCCACAGTGCTATGCAATAGATTACTAGAGGAACAACTGAGTTAAATAAATGAACTTATATTAGTATCAACTGCAAACAAAGGTCCATCATTCTAGAAGAATCAGGAGAATAGGAACTAAAGGTTCCATGCCAGACAAATGATGGAGAACTTTGGTGAAGCAGGATGACAAACGTCTGCTAAAGTGGAAAAGCACAGTAAGAATGGAACTGGACTTGAGGAAGCCCAAGGGAATTTGGGCTTTTTTTTTCTGTGTAGTGTTGTTCCAGTGAAGAAACAGAGGCTCAAGCTGCAAATCTAATGTCCTTTTTGTCAACAATGAAGAAATTTTAGAAGCCAATTATCTGAAACAGGAAAATGTGAATACAGCTTGTTTTCTGAAATCCCCCACAACTGGCAAAGATTTAAAAAAAAATCTATACCTGCATATATATTCATGTTTATGCATACACATATACACACACATAATGGAGGCTTGGGAAAAGAAAATCTGTTAAGTGAGTGTTTCAGTCCTGAGAAGCACTAAGAGTTGCAAACACATGTGTGTGGAGGACAAGGCTTCAGCAGAACAGAGTGTAACACTGTTAGATTTCATAATAGATTGCAGACAGGAAAAAAATAAGGTATTTCTCTGAGACAAAGAAAGTAGAGAACGTGACAGCAAAAGAACTCTCCATTAAAATACACTGTAAAAGAAGAATCATGTAAATATGTAAGTACGTGGAAATGGGGGAAGAGTTTGCAATATATAGGTCACAGCAAACTAACATAGTACCTCCTTGCTCTCCAATTCTACAAGTTCCCAGTCTTTTGAAGTCTTTTGTTATTGCTTTATTGTTCTTCCTTTTCTTCTGATGCTTTATTTAGCAGAGGTGCCTACAACAGCCACTACAGGGCAACTGCAGGGCTCCCTCAGTACAGGGCACACATACAGGCTCCAGGACCTGTAAGGGGTCAGAAGTACAGCTGCAAATAACCCACGGCAAGACACAGCCTCGAAACAGAATCAGACTTCTTAAGTTCTGGCTGCTGCTATCTTCCAGACCTGTGCTTCGAAGACTTGTTTGTTTCATCCAGGTGTTATAGGTGCTTCCCAAACTCCCTGTATTGAGATGGCTAAATGTTCTTGTTCTGAATATACCAAGGTAGTCTTGGCAATGTCAAAAACACCAGTGTCATTGACACTAGCTGGTAAGATCCACAGAGTAGGCTTAGCAACAGTAAGACTGCCTGCATCTCCTATGTTCATAGGTGGTACCAAGCAGGGAAATTGCTCCCTGAGACACGAAAGCACCCTGAGTACAGAGTCCTGTTTCCCGAGTGGTCCTGCAAGGACACTGGCATGGCCTTTGCAAACCCAGTCCTAAAGCCTTGGCACCCACCAAGCACGGCGGCTTGGCACTAGCTCATCCCAAAAGAGCTGGGAAATCCCAGCAAAAACCCGACAACCCTCCCCTTTCCGGGCAAGCACGGTCACCTCCCAGCAGCAGGCGGAGGCGGTGCTTGCGGGGCGGTCCTAGAATGGGCCCACGCGAGGGTGACGCTCCCGGGGCGGTCCCGTGGCCTCGTCTTGGCGGTAATATAGCAGCCTGGGAAGCGGCTCGGCGCGCAGAATCCCGTGGCAGCCATGGGGACGAATGTGCTGCCCGGCCGGGAGCTGCTCGTCCGCGGGCCCCACGTAAGTCAGCAGTTTCCCTCGCCGCTGGCAAGGATCTCGAGGGGGAAGGGCCCGGCAGTGAGTTCGAGAGACCGCCTGCGGGCTTGTCCGCCGTGCAGGGGCTACGGGAGCCGTCCTTTGTCAGCGGTCGCCTCTGAGGCGGGGCGAGCGAGGCGAGATATCTGCTCTCATATCATATCAGATATATCATATCACATCAGAGATATCAGATATATCATACAGAGATAAGTGATATCTGCTGGAATTACAACACAGCAGCAAGGGA
>VWZX01003142.1:0-49446 GCA_013399015.1 Galbula dea
TAACCCCTCGCCCGCCGCCCGCCGCCGTTACCGGGGAAACCCCCCGGGGCTGGCAGACATCCCGAGCGGGGGGAGGGGAGCGGCGCTGCCCATACTGCCGCGCCCCGGGAGGACCCGCACCCACCCCCGCCACCGGCACCTGCCCTGCACCGCCACTGCAACGGACCGGTACTAGTATAGGAACTGGTACTGGTACCGACACCTGCTGCCCTGTCCTGCACCGACATAGGCACCGGTACTGGTACCGGCACCTGTACCGGCAGCAACACCTGGGACCGGCAGCGGTTCAGCTGTGCCTGCACCGCAGCCCCATAGCGGCAGAACCCCATAGCGCCTCAGCCCCATAGCACAGCCCCGCAGCAAGGGGGCCCTGCCTCACACAAAGGGGATCCAGGGGGGTGCTGCCCCACACAAAGGACAGGCAGGGGCTGTGCCGTAGGATGGCTGATGGATGAGGCTCCCCTGGGGTCTCCGGAGCACAGCGGGTGGAGGGGCTCTGGGGGGGCTTTGTCTGCTCCCAGGCGCAGAGGGAAATCAGCATTTCTGAGCTCTCCGTCAGCACCGGCATCTCTCCCCGCACTACCAGCATCTTTCCACCCTACCCAGCACTAGTATCACTCCATTGCCCCTGGCACCACCAGCTCTCCAGCCGCTCCTCTCAGCTCTGGTGGCAACGTGGAGCTCAGCACCGGGTGCTGGTGCCTTGTCTGTGGTGCTGTGCTGAGGCCAAGGGCTCCCTAGGGCATCTCTGGCCCCCGCCAGCTAAACCAGCCCACCCTGGGCCTGGCTGCCAACGCTGAGCTGGATGCTGCTAGTGTCTCCATGCCAGGGCTCCACGGCATGAGACGTGGGACCATCGGGCTACCCGTGCCAGCCAGGCATCCCAAGGCACCCAAAGCCACCCTATGGCACCCCACAGCACCCGATGGCACTGGGCTAGGACCCTGCACCAGGCAATAAGGCAGCTTCTTTGGCTACCAGCAGTCTGCTCAGCACTCAGGCTGGGGGTGGCACAGGGCAGAGAGAGCTCAGCACTGGGCACCATGTGAGAGCATCCAGATGCGACCCACAGGATCAGACCCTGAGGCTGCAGGTTTTGGGATCCACAGCTCTGATCTCAGAGCCAGGAAGGTTTCTGGGATCTCAGCTCCCATCCCAGAGCTGGGCGGTTTCTCCGCGCCCTCGCCTTTGTCCAGCCGATGAAAGGCCCTTTCAGTTTGTGCTGCCATGTGTGTGCTGCAGCCTGTGCGTGGCCAGTGCCCAACAAAAGGAGCCAGTGAGCGGCTGCTGCGGGACGGTGAGGAGGGGCCCTGGGTGCTCCTGCCCCGTGGGTGCTCCTGCCACCGCCCCGTGGGTGCTCTGGGGTGGCAGAAGCAGGGCCACAGGCACCTTGTGCATGGCTGCACACGACTCACCAGGGCAGCAGTGGCCCGGGTTATGGCCAAGCCAGGAGCTGAAGGTGACTCTGCCACCAGCAGGGCTCCGATATGGCAGTGCCACGAGTAGCAGTGATGCCACGAGTACCAACAAGGCCACAGGTAATGATGGCCACAGGTCCCAGTAGTGCCCTGGGTCTATCAGGCTCTGAGCCCATGGCAGAGACACTGTTGGCAGGGAAAGGACACATCAGGGCCATGGAGCAGATGAGCATGGCCAGGCTGAGAAGCTGTAACTGGGGCCAGGTCCTGTGCCCAGCTGTGGGTGCCGTGGCCAGTGCAGGGCTGTGGCCAGGCACCGTCCTCCCTTTGAGCACTAAGAGCTCAGCAGCCTCAATGCCAACATGGGCTGGGTCCTGTCTGGCTGTGAGGAGGTCTGCTGGCGGCTGTAGCCAGGGCAGGCTATTACCTGTGGGGCTCTGCCAGGCTCCGGCTGGGTGGGCAACCTCTTCTCCACGGCCTCCAGCCAGTGCCGCAGGGCCAGCAGGTGCTCGTGGACCTCCAGCTGCCACTCACGACGCTGCCACGCTCTGCCGATAGAGGCAGGACATGCTGGGCTCTGCCACCCCCACCTGCCCTGCCCAGCACCATGCCCTCCCCTGCACCCTGACAAGGGCCATCTCTGCCCAGGACCCCTCAGCTGCTCCAGGGTGGCAGAGGGACAGGATGGTCCCCAAGCCGTCCTCAACCCCATGGACCTCTGGGCAGGGTAATGCCAGTGCCACCAGCCTGGGCCTGGTTCTCTGCCAGTAATTCCCCCTGGGTCTGTGCCATCGGCGAGACAAACCCAGCACCACCCCCAGGGCCACCAGCTCCCTATGGCCACCAGCTCCCCATGGCCACCAGCTCCCCATGGCCACCAGGTCCCCCCAGGCAGCACCTCCTCACAGCCACCAGCTCCACATGGCTGCACACAGCACTCACAGTCACTCGAGGCTGTTCCCAGTCTCATCCCTGCTGGCTCTGGGTGGACATTTCTTGCTCCCTCACACCCAGCCCCCAGGTTTGTGCAGCGTTAGCCCTGGCTCCCTCACAGCAGTGCCAATGTCCATGCACAGCCATGCAGACCCCAGAGCTGAGCAGCCCCCTCAGCCAATCCCACCATGTACCCGGGGTACCCAGGGATGCCCAGCAGTGCCTGTACCTCTCCACCTCCTCCCCATCCGATGACGACCCCTCTGTGCTCTTCTGGGGGTCTCCTGTGTCATCGGCAGCACCGAGGGTCTACAAGGAGAGCAGAGGGAGAGTGGAGACAGGGTGTCAGAACCGGAGGAGGACAGGGCTCCGTCGCCCCTCCCCACCAGCACAGGCAGCTCGGAGTGCTCCTGGGTTCCCCCAGGAGTAGCTGGGGCACAGCAACCCTGGCTGGGACCCTCCAACTCCATCCTCCTCTCCAGATCTCACCAGTACCTGTGGGTTTGGCTCTGTCATTCCCACAGAGCCCTCTGTCCGGTGCCAGCCAAAGCCCCAGTTGAGGCAACTGACCTCCTGCCTGGACAGGAACCACCCATTCCCCAGCCCCATGCACAGAATCCGGCCCTGCTGCCTTGGCAGGGCTGATGCCCTCTCTGGGGGCAGGTGGGACACGGGGGGAGATGGGAGGGGAATCATCCCAATTTAGGGCTTTGGGGCTTCTTCCAGTGTTAGGACTTGAACCCAAATCATCCTCAGGCACCCAGCACAGCCTCAGAGCACCCAACACACCCTTGGGCACCTGGAGCACCCTGGATGGCCCATGGAGAAATAGCATCTTGGACAAGATGCCAGAGCATCTGGGACACTAGCAGAGCTGAGCCAGGGCACCCTGAGGAGGTCAGACCATGGCACAGGTAATACCTGTCCAAAGCCATCCTCAGGGATGTCTAGGCTGTGCCAGCTATGCCCTGGGACACTACAGCTGTAACAAACAGATTTGGAGGTGCCTGGGCAAAGGTTCCTGCCCTGCACTGGCAGCTGCATGGCTCAGGGCCTCCCAGGATTGCTGGGCACCATTGCCGGCCCTACTGCAGGCTCCTTGTCCTGGCAGCCTGGCACCTGGGGGTTGCTTCTGGGCACCACCAGCAGCCCCCAGCGCAGACCCTGCTGTAGCCGTGCCGGTCATGGCACCCAGACACCAGCGCATTACAGCGAGGCCGTGCTGCCATGAGTGGCACTCTGGGTTTCACTGGGGTCAGGGTGGGAGCCAAGGGAGGGTTTCGGGGTCCTGGCACATCTAGAGGACGCAGAGCTGGGCAGTTTATCTCCCCAGGGATACACTGGGTGCCGTGGCCAGGCAGGGGCATGGGAGAGGCCATCCTGGCTTTGTCGTTGGCAGTAAAGCTGTACAGAGTTCCCAGAGCTGGACGCTGCAGCAGGAGCCAGCAGTGCCCAGGGCAGTGGGCACACAGAGCTCACACCCGCCGAGTGCCAGCAGAGCCCAGCTGGCTGCCGCAGCCTGGCCTGGGACAGCAGCCACAGGTCCCACGTGCCAGAGGGTGCCCGGAGCTGGCTGCCGCAGCAGGACAGGGTGGTGAGGAACTATCCTGCTGCAGCATACCCGAGCACAGCCTGTGCCACACCAGGGAGATGTCACATCATAATGGTCCCACTGGGTGACCAGTGACAAGGGTCAGGCTGTTTGGCATTGCCCAGGTGGCTGCTCAGGGTGCGCTGACTGATGGGGGCATGGCTGGCACAATGTTCAGTGCTCCATGTGCCACCACCCCATGGTTTAGCTCTGGGGGCACCTGAGTGGAGTGAGCTCTGAACCCCCACACTGGGGGTTAAACCTGGGAATATAATAGAGTTATCCATCGTAATTAGCTTGGCCCAATTAATGCTGGCTCAGCCTCGGTGTTGCCCCGTGGCAGCTGCCACTGCTCTGTGCTCCTCTCCCAGCTCCTGTCCCCATCGCTCCCCATCACCCAGTGCCAGAGGAAGGGGGTGGCACTGCCAGCCCCTGCTGCAGCTCTGCCCTGGACATGCCACTCACCCACTGCCCTGGCAGGACCGGACCTGCTGGGACATCACCTCCTGCCCACAGCGCTTAGCTCTACTGCCCTGGGGTAGCAGCACCAGAGGGGTTTGTTACCCTGCATGGTGCATTTCTCCTCTGAAGCCCTCAGCAGTGTCTTGCTGGGAACCTCCTGAGGTTCAACAAGGGCAAGTGGAAGGTTTTGCACTTGGGAGGAGTAACTGCATGTACGAGGACAGGTTAGGGACTGAGCTGCTGGAAAACAGCTCCAAGAAGAAGGACCTGGGAGTGCTGGAGGACAAGTTGCCCATGAGGCAGCAATCTGCCCTGGTGGCCAAGAAGGCCAATGGTCTCCTGGGCTGCATGAAGAAGAGTGAGCAGCAGGTCGAGGGAGGTTCTCCTCCCCCTCTCCTCTGCCCTACTTGGGCCACAGCTGGCTCCAGTTCTGGGCTCCCCAGCTCCAGAGAGCCAAGGAACTACTGGAGAGAGTCCAGTGGAGGCTAGGAAGATGCTGAGGGCACTGGAGCAGCTGTTGTCCTAGTGCTGCCACTTGCTATTGCTTGTGCCAAGCCTGGGTGATCCCAAGCTCAGCCATGTACCACCCTCAGCACTGCCACATCAGCACTGCCAGAGCTCATGGGAAAGGGCTTGGGGAGGGGTGGGGGCTCCCAGGGGAGCGCGAGTGCAATGTGAAGCCACATGAGATGACTGGAGAAAGTCTGTGGATGAGGGATGTGATGCCAGGTGGGAGAACAGGCCTTCTGCCCCACTCCGTGCTCTCAACTCACCCCATGGCAACAGGAGCCCAGCCTGGATCCAGAGGGTGTCCCCACACCCCCACACCTTGTCCCTTGCACCGCTTTGCCAGTCCCAGAATGGGATCCCACCAGCTCAGGAGGGTCCCAGTGCCCAGACTTGGGGGAAGGAGAGAGGGGAGGGGGCAGACAGGGGATTCACTCTAGAGCTGGGGGGGGTTTCCCTGGGGCAAGGGAGTCGGACCCACAAGTGCTGGTGGGGAGGTGAAGAGCTCCCAGCCTGTGGTGTAGGGCTGGGCTGGGGGGGCGGTGTGTCTCAGTGGCCACATGGGGCTTGGCAGCGGTGTTCAGTCTCGGGGGAGCATGGGTCAGGAAGCTGAAGGGGAGTAGGGAACACCTGAGGGCCAGTGAGGTGGGGCGAAGAGCTGGGCTGCCTTCCCAGGGAGCTGCCACCTTAAGCCCTCCATGGGCACAGCAGCCTGTGATCCCCCAGCACGGGGGATGTCACCCCCAGCCCCGAGCCCAGCCATGTCTATGCCCATCAGCCACATCTCACATCTCTCTGTGACTAATTGCAGCCTCATAGTGCAATTAACGGGCCCCAGGCTGGTGCCATCTACCCCAAACAGCCCAGGGCCAACGCCTGGCTGCCAGCAGCACTGTCCCTCTGCCCCCAGCAGACCCCATCTGCCTCCAGGCATGGCAGGGCTCCAGTGCTGCTAGCATGGTGTTTGGCACTGCTACAGTGAGCCTGGACCAAGCAGTGGCACCTGGCACACAGGGCTGGAAACACTCCTGGAGCCATCCAGGGCAGTGCCAGGGAACACCTTGGCTGTGCCAGTGTCCCCTAGCTTTGCCCAGCTGTCCCTAAAGAATGCCACAGTCCCACTACAATTCCACGTTCCCACTGCATCCAGCTGCCCATATGCCCCACAGCCCCTTGTCCTTGCAGCTCACCAGAGCTTTCTAACCACAGCCATCACAGCCCTCGCGCTGCCAGGCACCCATGACACAGCCTGTCTGCTCCAAGGCACTGGTGGGCACAGCCCAGCCAGCGGTAGTGGCACATATTGGCACAGTGTCCCAGCACCTCGGGGGTCAACAGGCACGGCCCTGCCCAGAGCCCACTGCTGGAGGGTCACATTGTCCCTGTGCCAGGGAGGAAGCCAGAGAAGCCTCCATGCCACCCTGCCCACTTGCTGTCCCCAAAACCAGGGTTCCATTGGTATGGACCTGCTGGCACAGGCCTGCTGCCTTGTCATACTGGAGAGATCCCAGCGCTCACCAGTGCAGCTGGCAGCTCTGGGACAGCCCTGTCCCCCTGCTCAGTGCCCAGCACTGTAAGGATGCCCAGGCAAGGCTGAGCACCAGCCTGCCATTCCAGGAGCTGTCAGACCTTGGTACCCCTTCATGCTCTACCACGACCCAGGGCACAGGAGGCAATGTTGAGCCCGCAGTTGGCACTGCCAGGGCGAGGCCATGGCTGTGAACAGAGCACGCAGAGCTGCCAGCTGCTTTCAGAGGTTCTTTTACTGCCTGTGACGAGAGCCCTGGGCCTGCCCTGCACATTCCACAGGCACCTCGCACTGGGTACAGGTCAGGGTTTAGTGTTTTTGCCCCCAAAAAGAGATGCTTGTGACCCTGATGAGAAGTGTTTACAGTCAGAGGAGTGCAGGGCCCCAGCGAGGGGCACCCTAGGGCCCCAGGGAGGGGCACTCCAGCTGGGCTGGGCGCTGGCCCTGAGTCGCCCGCGCCAGCATGGCATGCAGAAGCAAAAGTGGGTAATGAGAAGAATAATAACGACAACAAGGAAGGCTGAGGAGTAACATGGCTCGATTTACACGGATGAGAGCAGGTGGAAGGAGGAGGAGAGGTGATGTGGAGATCCGTGGGCAAGCCCTGGCACCATGCCAGGAAGGGGCACCCCCGGCACAGGGTGAGGGTTTGGTGCCTCTCGGGGAGCCCTGGCAGCCCGAGCTGGCCTGGTCTTGCCGCAGCATCACTTATTGCTTCGGCCCCGGTGGTGCGTGGCGGGCAGCGGGTGGGCTGGGGCACGGGCTGCGGGGGGAGGTAGGGCCAGGGCAGCCCCCTGCTGGCCAACGGGCCCTGGTGCTGCGGGGCAGCACCCGCTTTCTGCCCAGGGACTCTGGCAAGTGCCAAGGGAGGGGGAGCACGTCCCAGTGTCCTCAAGCGCGGCTCCCAGTCGCCCCGGGCCGGGGGCACGGGCTCCGTGGCAGCGGTGAGGGGAGTTGGGATGAACATCCAGCCACACTACAACAAAGCGAACAGAAAAGATGGAATGAGACAGGGACACTGCTCCATGAGGTGAAGCCATCGAGCCCAGTCAGCAGCGCCATGCACCCACCATGGCACACCTGCAGCCAGAAAGCCCTTTACCGAGGGCAACTGCATCCCCAAAGTGTCCTTGGGAGGAGAACGAAACCCCCCTGGACACCTCGGTGTCACTGCACCCAGCAAAAGCCCCAGCACCAGCCCCGGCAAGCGGCTGGCAACTCCAGCACCGAGAGAGACTGGGAAGGTGAACGGTACCTGTGCTGGTGAGCGCAGCTGAGGTGCTGCCACGTCCCTGGCTCCCCTCGAGCCCATCCACGACTTGCTGACATCAGAGACCCAGCTCAGGAGCTCGCCCAGCGGAAGGGGGACCTCTTTGGTGGGACTGGAAAAAGAGGTCTGCCAGAGAAAGAGCTCGTTACCGCGGGAAGGGGAGAACTGGGCAGGAAGGAGTCCGGAGTTACCAGATCTGCCTTTTCTCTAACCAGAACATCCCGTGACCCCCCTGCAGCCCAAGGGTCCCTCAGGAGGGTCTGGAAAACCCCACAGCAAAGGGGGGACATGGGGCTGGGCAGCAGCTGGGCTCTGGGCACAGGAACCGCGCATGGGGCCAGGCTGGTTTGGCAACACCGGCTGTGCCGAGCTCAGGCTCTGGCAGATGCCCATTAATTCACCGAGCCACATCTGAGCGTTAAGAGATCAACCTCATGCTGAGCACTTCCCAGATACACGCACAGACAGACGGACGGACCCCTGGCCACGCGAGCGGGGAGAGCCCAGCGCATTGGCTGCGTCCTGGCGAGCAGGCGGGTGGGCGAGCGGGCTGGCAGAGGCGGCAGCAGGCGAAGCAGTGGCAGGAAGCACCGGAGCGCACTTACGGTCAAGGCACCGGCTCCGTGGCGGTGGGGATGTGCCAGGAGGCCGAGCCAGGGAACTGAGGCAGAGGCACCTCCTCGACAAAGAGGAAAGGGTCTGGGTGGCAGCTCCAGTGCCTGTGCGGAGGATCTGGCTGTCCTGAGCAGCAGGAAGCCCATGATGTCTTCCTCCTCCTCCACCCTCCATCTTGCCAGCACGCTGCCGGCTGCGGTGCACCTGTGGGGACAGGGTTGTCTTCTCCTCCGTCGTCTCCTCCTTCGGGGCATGGGAATGAAGCAGCAGGTTAATTACAAAAGCTCAGTGGTTAGGTCACAAAGACGGAACTGTTTTCCCATTGTCCATCCCTGCCTGGCCGCACCCATTGGGATTGGCTCCGCGGAGGGCAGGCAGGAGCGGCTCAGGAGGGTAGTGTGTCTTCTCTCTTGTCTCTTAATATACAAATACTGTCAGAACAATCGTATATATTATTAATATATTAGTCAAGACTTTTTGGTTAAACTTGAGGCACTGCTTTGGAAGAAGAGTGGAGTTTAAAAGTTAAAACAAAACTCTAGTGATTAGCATTGGCACATGCGAAGAGGGCAAGGAGGTGGCTTCCTGGGGTGGGGGTCAGGCCACGTGGAGCAGGGACCCGCTCAGCCCTGGCTGCTCCCCACCAGCCCCTCGCCCGCAGCCCCGGCTCAGCACGGACCACGAGGTGAGGTCGAGGGCGGTTGCTGGCTCCATCATGCTCTGCGGACCCATGGTGTATCGACGCCCAAAGCTTGAGGAAGAGTAGGAGGAAGAAGAGAAGGTCATGGAGAAGCCAGAGCCAGTGGCATCGAAGCTGCCTCGCCTGGAGCCCGAGCGGGAGCCAGTCCGGGAGCCAGAGCGGGAGCCAGAGGTGGATCCAGCACTGCTGACATTGTAGGGGCTGTAATAGCCCTTGCTGGACTGGGAGGAGGCCTCCAGCAGACGCAGGCCCGTTCCGTCCTCAATCATGCTTCGGTCCATCGCGTCCTTGTAGGAGATCTTGAGCTTGGTCTTGGGGCAGGTGAGGTACTTGGAGTAAGTGTTGACGTCCCTCAGCTTCTGGGCTGTGCGCGCATCGATGGTGCCCTTCTGCAGCGCCTCATCCAGGGAGACACGGCCCTCAGTGTCAGGCTCAATCAGGCCCCCGGTCAGGTACTGCACCTCCAGGAACCGCTGCCCGGCCTCATAGTAGAGCCAGCCCTTCTTCAGTGCCTGTGCCGCAGACATCTTCGTCTTGGTCCGCGGGTCCTCAAAGCCATAGAAGGCCTTCTGCGCCAGGTTGATGCGGTCCACCATGATCTTGTCCACCAGGCCCTTGTTGACTGCATCAGCAACAGTGCACTTGTCACCGGTGTTGGGGTCAATGATGCCCCCAGTGCAAGCCTGGGCCTCCAGCAGTCTCTGCCCTGTGATGTTGTCCACGAGGTTGCGGCGCATGGCCTCTGTGATGGACACCTTCTCCAGAGTGTCTGTGTCCAGGATTCCTGCCACTGGCCCAGTCTCCTCAGTCGGGTCACTCCACATGGATATTTGCGTTCGCAGGGGGGCTGGGCTGACGGTGTAGGAGGAGGAGGAGCCTACTGAGGATGACCGTGACCGGAAGCCACTCATGTTGCCTGAGAGCATGTCGGCAAACTCAGTGATGGAGAGGGTGCCTGAGCGGTACTGGTCCAGGGCCGACTGGTCAATCAGGCCCTTGCTGATGGCATCGTCGATGTCGTACTGGCGTCCCGATCGCCTGTCAATGATCATGGACTTTACTACGCCATCAGAGGAGGAAGTGGTGATCTCCTCCCACTCACACTCCTGCTCTGACAGCTCCAGGTAGGTCTGGTGGTCGATGAGGCCCTTGCGATAGGCTTCGTACACTGACATCTCCTTGCCCGTCTCTGGATCGACTATCACCACTCGGCGCTTGCGGACAGAGGACTTGGATGAAGTCTTCCTCTCTCTCTTCTTCTCCTTCAGGGGCAGGAGGCAGAGGCCAGTCTCGGGGTCAGTGATGCATCGCTCCATCAGCTGCAGGTAGGTGAGGTTCTCCTCCGTGTTGGGGTCGAAGAAGCCCTTGGTGTCATCACTGGGGTCCAGCAGGATCTCATTCATCTCCTCGTCAAAGAGGCCCCTCTTGTAGGCCACCTCCACCGGCAGGCGGTGGCTCTCCTCAGGATCGATGATGCCTCCCGTTGCGATCTGGGCCTCCAGCAGGCGGATCCCGTGGTCCTTCAGGATCAGACCCTTCTTCATGGCTTGGAAGAGAGAGATGAGCTTCCCGGAATAGGGATCCCGGTAGCCGGTGACTGCCCTCTCAGCAGAGAGCAGCTTGTCCTTGAACTCGGGGCCCACGATGCCCATCCGCACAGCCTCCTCCACCGTCAGCTTCAGGCCCTTGATGGGGTCGATCACGTACCCCGTGGCTGCCTGTGCCTCCAGGAGCTCAAAGGCGGTGCCTGGCCGGATGATGCCCTTCTTCATGGCCTGATACACGGACAGCCTCTCCTTTGTGGAGTCCACAAAGACACCAGCGATGCAGCTGGTGCCCTCCAGGAACTTCTTGAGGTTCTTGGAGACCTCCTCGATGGAGGTGAGGCCTTCCTGGAGGCGCTGGGCAGTGGCCTCATCCATCACCTGCGAGCGGACCAGCTCCTCTACGGTAATCTGTTTCCGCAGCCCCCGGAAGGTGAGTTTCCGCGTGTCACAGAGTGGGAGCAGGAGGAGCCTGCTGCTCTCGTCCTTCCGGCACCGCTTCAGGAGCTGCGTGTAGCTCAGCTTCTCCTCCGTGGATGGGTCCACGTAGCTGCGCACCTCGCTGGGCTCAGACAGCATGTCGTACGTCTCCTTGTTGAGGAAGCCTCGCTGGTAGGCCACCTCCAGGGGCAGGTGGAAGCCCAGGTGAGGGTCGATGATGCCACCGGTGGCTAGCTGGGCATCCAGCAGCTTGAGGGCCTCTTCGCTGGGAATCAGGTCTTTCTTCATGGCCTGGAAGATGGAGATCTTCTGCTCGCTGTACGGGTCTCTGTAGCCGGTCACAGCCCTTTCCGTGGACAGAAGCCGGTCATGGATTTCAGGCCCCACCACGCCTTTCCTGACCGCTTCATCAACGGTCAGCATCTCGTTCTTGATGGGGTCGATCATGAAGCCGGTGGCAGCCTGGGCCTCCAGGAGGGAGCGAGCCACTTCAGAGTTGATCAGACCCTTCTTCAGCGCCTGGTAGATACTGAGCTTCTGCTTGGAAGAGGGGATGTAGATACCAGCCACGCAGCCCGACCCATACAGGTACTTCCAGACGGTCTCCACATCCAGGAGCTCCCGGAAGCTTTTGGAGCCCTGCTTCAGCAGGTTGTAGATGTCCTGAGAGATGATCTTGGCCTCGTAGAGGTCCTCGGCTGTGATGTGGCGCCGAACGTAGTCATAGGACGTGAGATTCTGCTGCCGGATGATCTCAGTCTTCTCAATAATCTCAATGATGATGATGATCATGCGCTCCTTGGACACACGGCCTGACTGGAACTCCTCCATGAGGTGCTTCCGCTGCTCCTCTGGCAGCAGGTCCGAGTGCATGATCTCCCACAGTGACATAGAGGATCCCGCCCTGCTGCCTACGGGGATGTCCACCTGTGTCTCCTCAAACACCTTCCGCGTCTCTGCCTCCGTGTACACCTTGGTGGTCTCCACAACCTTTGGCTTCTCAGGCTCCCGCAGAGGCAGCAGGTACAAGCCTGTCTCCGGATCCTCAATGCACCTCTCCTTCAGCTGCAGGTAGGTGAGGCTCTCATGGGTGTTGGGGTCGAAGAAGCCCTTGGTGTCATCACTGGGGTCGGACAAGGTCTGGTTCATCTCCTCATCAAAGTAGCCACGCTTGTAGGCCACCTCGACAGGCAGGCGGTGGCTGTGCACGGGGTCAATGATGCCGCCAGTGGCAATCTGGGCTTCCAGCAGGCGAATGCCGTGCTCCTTGACAATGAGTCCTTTCTTCATGGCCTGGAAGAGAGAGATGGTGTTGCCCGAGTAGGGGTCCTTGTAGCCTGTAACAGCCTTCTCAGCTGACAGCAGCTTCTCATGCAGCTCTGGCCCAACAACACCAGCCTTCACAGCCTCGTTGACATACAGCTTCCTGTTCTTCACGGGGTCGATCAAGAACCCAGTTGCTGCCTGGGCCTCCAGGAGGACCACAGCGGTGCTGGGCCTCAGCAGGTCCCTCTTCATGGCCTCATAGATGTTCAGCTTCTCCTTGGTCGCCTCCACATAGACGCCAGCGATGCAGTCACTGCCATGCAGGAACCTCCTCACTGCATCTGTCTCAGAGAGGTCCTTCACGGATTTCTTGCCTTCCTTCAGCTGCTCATACTGGGTTTTGCTGATGATGCGGGACTCCACCAGCTCACTGGCGGGTACAGGTGCCCGGAGACCACTGAAGGTCAGCTTCTCCTGCTTTTTGGTCTCCGTCTCCTCGATGATGGTGATCACGATCTTGATGATCTTCTCAATGGTCACCTTGCCTGTCTTGTACTGCCGGAGTAGCTCCCGCCTGTGCTCCTCTGTGAAGTACTCAGAGTGGATCAGCTCCCAGATGGTCATCGTCTGGCCCTTCATGCTGCCCACAGGGACCTCCACAGTGGCCTTGTCAAAGCACTCCTTTGCCTGGCTGTCCGTGTAGACCTCCTCCTGCTGCGACTGGATGGCTTTGTCTGATAGTGGCAGCAGGCAGAGGCTGGTCTGCTTGTCACGGTGGCAGCTCTTCTGCAACTGGGCGTAGGTGAGGTGCTCCTGGGTGTTGGGACAGTAGAAAGCCTTGGCATCATCACGGTGCTCTGACAGAGCCTTGTTGACCTCTGGGTCGAAGTAGCCACGCTCGTAGGCCACCTCGAGTGGGAGCCGGTGGCTGTTGATGGGATCGATGATGCCTCCGGTGGCAAGCTGGACGTCGATCAGCCGCAGTCCAGTGTCGCTGGGGATCAGGCCCTTCTTCAGTGCTTGGAAGAGGGAAACCCTCTGGCCCGTGTAAGGGTCCTTGTAGCCAGTCACTGCCTTCTCTGCAGACAGCAGCTTCTCGTGGAACTCTGGCCCCACCACCTCGGCCTTCACTGCCTCGTCCACTGAGAAGAGCTTCTCCCTCACGGGGTCGATGACATAGCCGGTGGCAGCCTGAGCCTCTAGCAGGGACAGGGCAACCTCTGGCTTCAGCAGGTTTCTCTTCAGGGCATCGTAGAAGGTGAGCTTCTGGCCAGTGGACTCCACGAGGACACCAGCGATGACATCCACGCCTTTCAGGTACTGCCTCACCGACTCCATCTCTGCCACGTCCTTCACAGACTTCTTGCCCTGGTGCAGCTGGTTGTAAAGGTCCTTGTTGATGATTTTGCTTTCCAGCAGCTCAGTGGCTGGCACAGGGGCCCGGAGGCCCTCAAAGCACATCTGGCTCTTCTTCTCGCTTTCCTCCACAACCGTGATGATGATCTTGATGATCTTCTCCACTGTGATCTTGCCAGTCCTGTACTGCTGGATCAGGTCCCGCCTTTGGTCTTCAGTGAAGTATTCAGAGTTGATGATCTCCCAGATGGTCACTGTCTTCCCTTGGAACTTGCCAAACGGTGCCGTCACTGTGGCCTTCTTAAAGACATCCTTGGCTTCTTTGTCAGTGTAGACCAGCTCTCTCGCTTTGGCTGCCTGGTCTGTGAGCGGCAGGAGGCACAGCCCTGTGTCTGGGTCAGTCATGCACCGCTCCATCAGCTGCAGGTAGGTGAGGTTCTCCTGCGTGTTAGGGTCAAAGAAGCCCTTGGTGTCATCGCTGGGGTCAGAGAGGACCTGGTTCATCTCCTCATCAAAGTAGCCGCGCTTGTAGGCGGCTTCTACAGGCAGGCGGTGGCTGTGCACGGGGTCAATGATGCCACCAGTGGCGATCTGGGCCTCCAGCAGGCGAATGCCGTGCTCCTTGACAATCAGCTCCTTCTTCATGGCCTGGAAGAGGGAGATCTTGTCGCCTGTGTAAGGATCCTTGTAGCCGGTGACTGCCCGCTCAGCAGAGAGCATCTTGTTGTGCAGCTCTGGCCCAATCACGCCTTCTCTCACCGCCTCGTTCACTGAGAGCCTGGCATTTCGCACAGGGTCAACGATGAAGCCAGAGGCAGCCTGTGCTTCCAGGAGGACCAGCGCAGTGCCAGGACTGAGCAGCTTCTTCTTCATGGCTTCATAGATGCTCATCTTCTGATTGGTGGGTTTGATTAACAAGCCGGCAATGCTGCTCTTGCCCTGCAGGTACTTCCTGATGTCTTCCCTCTGCGAGAGCTCGCCAACACTCACCACGCCCTTTGCCAGCTTCTCCAAGCTCTCCTTGCTCAAGATGCCAGCATCAGCCAACTTCTCTGCTGACACCTTCTGACGGATACCATCGAATGCGAACTCAGGCTCCCCGTTCTGTGCCAAGCCATCCACCGCGTCTCTGCCATTAGGCATCGCTTTGATGTCCAGCAACTGCGTTGTTGTCACTGTGGTCTCCCCAGGCAGGTCATCTGTCTGAATCATGATCTCTCGTGTCTGGGCCAGGGCAGCCTTGTACTCTTCCTGCATCTTCTCGAGCCTTTCCCTCAGCTTCTTGTTCTCTTCTTCCAAGAGCTTCTCCTGCTCCTGTCTCTGCCTCTCCAGCTGCTGCAGCTCCTCCTGCTTGTGCCGGACATTCTCCTCGGCCTCCTTCTGGTGCTTTTTGGCATCCTCTAACATGGCTTTCAATTGTTGCTTCTCCTGCTCCATCTCCTTCTGCTGCCGTTCCTGTTCTGCCTTCAGATTCTGGGCTTTGTTCACCTCATCTTTAAAGAGCCTCTCCAGCTTCACCTTCTCCTCCTCAATGAACTTCTCCTTCTGCAGCAGGGCATCCTTCTCCGACAGGAAGGTCTGCTGGAGGAGCTGTGTCTCCTGACGGAGCTGTGCCTGCTGGGCCACCTGCATCTAGGGTGGGGTGGAGAGAGGACAGCAAGGTCAGACAGCACCGTAGCAGCACCGGTGGGGCTTCAGGGGTGGGCTGGGGCAGGGGGACAGGCAGAAAGGGTGGCACCAGGCTGGTGGGGTCACTCTGCTACGTTGATTAAGAGTTAAGGGAGCAGAGCTGGGGATAGGGAGCCAGAGCAACAACACATGGGTGAAACGAGCAGGGAAAAGACATGAAGACTTCTGCAGGGGCAGGGACAGGCCTGGGACGAGGGTGGGAGCTAGGGATGGGTCTTGGCGACAGAGAGGAGTGAGGCAGCACACGTCATGGGGATGAGGAGCCTGCACCAGCCTGATGCTGGCTCTTGACCTTGACCCACACATGGGTGTCCTGCCCCACAAGCAGCTGCTCACTGTGACCCTGGCAGAAGGGATGGATGTCAGGGTGAGAGGCTTGGTGACGCCTTCACTTCCCGGACGGTACTGGCAGCCAGCTCCTGTGCTGCAGTGAAGGTCCTTGGGGACCAGCCAGCCTAACTCCAGCTGCCCTTGTTGCACCCAGGACATAGCATGGGGTAAACGGGAAGAGGGAAAATCTCCCTGTGGACCACCACCCGCAGCCCAGTACCTCCTCTGCCTTCTGCTGCAGCAATGCCGCCTCCTGCTTCAGCTTCTCCTTCTCCTGCTCCAGGTCGGCGATGGCCTTCCGCAGCTTCTCGGCGTCCTGGTCACTTTGGTGCCGCTGGATCTCCAGCGTGTGCACCAGTGTCATCTTCTCCTGCGTGGCCAGCTCAGTCTCATGCAGCCTTTCGCTGATCTCCTCTGCCTGCTTCTTGAATCGCTTGGCTTCCTCCTCAGCCTTGGCCTGGGCCATGCTCATCTCTGCCACATGAAGCTTGAGGCGCTCAGCCTCAGCTGTTATCTCCAGCTGCCGCCGGCGCTCAGCCTCCAGCATCTTCTGGAAGCCCTCGGTCTCTTCAACCAGGCGCTGCTGCATCTGCTCCTTGTCCTCCTGCAGCCGCTTAGCATGCTCCTGTGCCAGGTCCTTCTGCTTCTGCAGCACTTCCGCCTCAGCCTTCAGACGCGTGGCCTCCTGCACTGCTTGCATCTTCTCCTTCAGCATCTTCTCCGCCAGCTCCCGCTGCTGTGCCAGGTCGTCCTCGGCCAGTTTCCGCATGCGGGCAGCCTCCTGGGCCTCCACGCTGAGCCGGGCGACCTCCTCGGCCACCTGCTTCATCTTCTCAGCCTCCTCTGCCAGGAACTTCTGAGTGTTGTCCTTGTCCTTGAGGATCAGCGCCTTGTTCTCCTCCTCGATACGGTTCTTCAGCTTCGCCAGCTCGTCCATCTGCACCCGCACCTTGAAGAGCTCCTCCTCCACCTGGGCCTTCTGGCGGACAGCATCAGTCACCTCCTCCTTCAGCCGCTGCAGCTCCTCATCCAAGATGCCCTTCTGGTGATCTGTCTCATCCAGCTGCAGCTTCACCTTGGTCAGCTCCTGCTCCACCTGTGCCTTCTGTCGCAGTGTTTGCTCAGCAAACTTCTTGTGCTTCTCCATCTCAGCGTCAGCCAGCTGCTTCTGCCGGAGGGCTGCCTGCTCGGCCTGTGCCCGCTTGGCCGCCTCCAGCTCAGCCTCCTTCCGCAGCTTCTCTGCATCTGCCTGTGCCTGTGCCTTGGCCTGTGCCTCCTCCTCCGCCCGCTGTTTCAGCCGCTCGGCCTCCTCCACCCGCTGCCGCGAGAGGCTGGCATCCTGCTCGGCCTTGCTGCGGGCGAACTCAGCTTCCTCGGCCGCCCGCCGCGCCCGCTCGGCCTCCTCCCGCAGCCGCTCGACCAGGCTTTGCTCCTGCTGCCGTGTCTGCAGCAGCTCCTGCTCCTTCTGCTGCACGGCAGCCAGGTGGGCCTTCTCCTCCGCCGCAATCCGCTTCTGGGCTGCCTCCCGCGCCAGCTGGATCTGCCGCTCTGACTCCTTCTCTGCCAGCTCCTTCTGCCGCCGGGCCTCCTCCACCATGGCTTTCAGTCGCTCCACCTCCTCCAGGGCCAGCCGCCGCTGCCGCCCAGCCTCCTCCTCGGCTGCCAGGATGGCCTGCACCTTCTCCTCAGCCTCCCGCCGCCGGCCCTCCTCCTCCAGCGCCAGCGCCCGCTGCCGCTCGGCCTCCTGCTCTGCCTGCTCCCGGCTGCGCTGCACCTCCTCAGCCTCTCTGCGGATGCGGCTCAGCTCCCGCTCCAGGTCAGTCTTGCCGGCCGAGGCCTTCTCAAAGTTGGCCTTCAGGGCTCGGATCTCCTCCTCCACCTGCCGCCGCTGCCGCAGTGTGTCCTCCACCAGCCCCTTCTGCCGCTCTAGCTCACTCTCCGAGGAGCGCTTCAGCTGGGCGATCTTCTCTTCAATGTCCTGCTTGTGCTGGGCTGCCTGCTCCTCCAGCAGCTTCCGCTGGTAGGCCTCATCCTCTGCCAGCCGCCTCAGACGCTCGTTCTCTGCCTCCTTCTCCTTCAGGGTGATCTCAGCCTCCGCCTTCAACCGTGATGCCTCGTTGATGGCTGCCAGCTTCTCCTTCAGAATGCGCTCAGCCTCAGCCCTCTGCCGGCTAGCCTCCTCCTCTGCCAGCTGCCGCTGCCGTTTGGCCTCCTCGGAGAGAGCCCGCAGTCTAGCAGCCTCCTCGGCCAGCTCCCGCAGCTTGCTGGCCTCGGCCTCTAGCCGCTGCTTGGACTTCTCACTGGTGGAGCGCGACTCCTCCTCCGTCTTGGCCTTGCTCTCCAGAAGGACCTCCATCTCGGCCCGCAGCTTGGCCAGCTCGTCCTCCACCTCCTTCCTCTTCTGGATGGCCTCACTCACCTCTGTCTTCAGCCGGGAGAGCTCCTCCTCCAGGAGCAGGCGTTGCTGCTCCCCGTTCTCCATCTCAGCCTTTAGCCGGATCAGCTCCTGCTCAGCCGCCAGCTTCTGTTGGGCTGTGCCCTCTGCTAGCTCCCGCTGCTTCTCCAGCTCCTCCTCCGCCAGCTCCTTCTGCCGCAGAGCTGACTCCTCGGCCTTGGCACGCTTGCGGGCCTCCCGCTCTGCATCCTCCTTCTGCCTCTCGGCCTCCTCCTGTGCGAGAGACTTCTTGTGGGCCACCTCCTCTGCCTGCAGCCGCAGCCGCAGAGCCTCGTTGGCCTTCTGCCGCCAGCGCTCCAGCTCTTTCTCGGCCTCCTCCCGCGACCGCTCAGCCTCCAGCTGCTGCTTCTTCAGCCGCTCGGCCTCCTCCTGCAACTGGGCCACGGCGATGTGCTCCTGCTGCAGTGACAGTTCCAGCTGTGCTGTCTTCTCAGCAAAGGAGAGCCGTTTGCTCTGCAGCTCAGCCTCAGCACTCCGCTGAGCCACCTCCTGGGCCACCTGGATCTGCCGCTCCTTCTCGGCCTCTGCCTGCCGCATCCGCCGCTCGGCCTCCTCTGCCTGCAGCCGCAGCTTCTCCAGGTCTGCCACGGCCTTCTGCTTCTCCCGCGCCGCATCCCGCTCTGCCTGCACCTTCCGCTTCAGTTCCTCCTCTGCCTCCCGCTTCTTCTGGCTCTCCTCCTTCACCTGCCGGCGCAGGCGCTCGGCCTCCTCCTGCGCCTGCCTCTTCTGCTGCTCGGCCTCCTCAGCTCGCGCCCGCAGCTCCTGCAGCTCCGTTTCCGCACCCATCCTCTGCTTCTCAGTGCTCTCCAGTTGCAGGCGGATGAGGCGAATCTCCTCCTCCACCTTCTTGCGGTTGTACTCGGCTTCTTCAATCAGCTTGACCTTGGACTTAATCTGGTGCTCCGAGTTCTGCCGCAGCTGCATCAGCTCCTGCTGGATGTTCTGCTTCTGCTGCTCAGCATCCACAGCCACCACCTCCCGCCGGGTGACCTCCTCCTGCATGCGGAGCTGCAGCTCCCGTGCCTCTGCCTCCGCCTGCGCCTTGGCTTTGGCATGGGCCTCGGCCAGTTGCCGCTGCTTCTCCAGCTGGGCCTCCACCTCCGCCAGCCGCTTCCGCTCCTCCTCCTTCAGCTTCTCGGCGGCTTTCTGGAGGGGAAAGAGGGTGCAGAGAAAACAAGAGAGGGAAGAGAGAAAGAAATCACAAGAGATGCGACCGAGCCTCAGCATCAACACCAGCCACAGCCACACTACCACCAAGAGATGGGACGGGACAGGACGGTCCGGGGCGGAAGGGTGGAGGATGTGCATGGAATGGCTTCTGCTCCCTGGGCCTCCGCACAAGCTTGAGGCGGTGACGCAGCTTCCAGGAGACACGTGGCAGACAGGAGACAGACCACGTGTTCCTCAGCACAGTGTGGATGGAGAGATGGGCAACAGGACCCAGACAGCACCGCAGAGGAGGGGATGGAGCACCAGCAAAGCCCAAAGCGATGGAAACAGACGTGAGCAGCTTGCAGACCACCACCATGCCCAGTGCTCTCCAGGCACAGCTCTGCCATGGGGAAACAGGGACCACCAGGTGAGGGAGGCCAGCACCAAGATCCATGACCACAGGGAAACGAGAGAGAGGTTGGAGCACAGGGCGAGCGCGTGCAAGGGGGGTGCCAGCAGAGCTTTCCCTGCCAGGAAAGCCTTGATGATGTGGGAACCATCCAGGCTCCGTCCTGTGCCACTCCAGCTGCTCTGAATCACTCCAGACCATCAGACCAGCCGGACGCGTGCTGAAGGGCCAGGCCAGCACCATGTGTGGCTTGGGGCCATGCTGCAAAGCGCTCGTGCACTGTGAGTGAGGCAGGGTTTGGGCATAGGCGGTGCCATGAGGGCAAGCTCGACCCTGTACTGTGGGGCTAGGTCTTCTCGGGACACCCCATGAGAAGCCAGGAGCTGAGGCAGAGGACAGCCAGGAGCTCAGGGGACTCCAGAGAGTGCAGTGGGCAGGAGGGAGCACAGGCTGCTGGTGGCTGTGGGATGAGGCAGAGGGGAGCCATAGGGAGGAGAGACATGCGCCGAGGAGTGAGTACCTGCTGCAGAGAGGTCAGAGTCATCCTGATTTTATACCCTCCATTAGATTCCCACCAACACAAACATCCCCCAAGACAAAGCAGTGGCAAAGCATCTCAACTTCAAGGGCAGAAACCAAGAGTTAGAGAGGTGACCGTGACAGAGCCGCCGCAGGCCCCAGCCCTGCCACGCCCAAGCATGCGGAAAGGCGATGCTGACTGCACGACGTCTATCTGGGAAGCGCCTCCTACCACCAGTCACACCAGAGCCCAGCACCAGCAGAGCTGAAGCCAGCTCCATATCCCGTAGACCTGCCACGCCCAGAGCCAGCAGCTTTGCTCCAGGGAGCCCAGATTGGAGTGGGGTTAGAGGCCGTGGGCCAGCGTTAGTGATGGAGGGGCCACCAGGAGCCATCGCGAACTGTGTGCGCCCTTGTTCAGCAGCAGCCGGAGTCATGCCACCACCCCTCATGCTGCTGCCCTACCTCCTCCTCCTCCAGCCGACGCAGCGTCTCGGTGATGAACTTGATGTACTGGCTGGTCAGCGTAGTCAGCTCACTGTACCGCGTCCGCAGGTCCACATACTGCGGTAAAAGGCACAGGTCAGTGGCAAGGAGCACACCTATGGCACCCACCACCCAGCACCCATGGAGCCTGCCTGAGTGCCAGCCTCCTGTGCCCACCCCTCCAGCAAAGGGCTGCAGTTGCCATTCCCTGGGGGAAGAGTCACCGGTCTCAGGGGACACTGGGACCACCAGACCTGCATGCAGAGGATCCCTCCTCACCTCCTGGATGATGCTGTCGGACGCTGACTGAACTTTAGGTTTCTTGGCTGGAGAGGCCACCGGCTCCACCTGCGCCTTGAAGCTCACAAGCTGCAGCTCATAATCCTGCCAGGAGAGGGTCCTCAGCTCACTGCTCACATCCCTGCCAGCCCCCCAGGCCCTTCGGGGCCACCTGGCACTTTGTCACCCCTCCCTGGCCCCATGGCCACCCTGACACCCCCAGGAGGCCACTCCAGAGCAAGCACCTTGATGGCATCGATGTACTGCTTGGCATAGCGCTGGCACTCCTCCACTTTCTCCTTGTTGAGATCACACTCCTCCAAGAGTTTCTACAGAAAGATCACAGGTTCATAGAATGGCCCAGGTTGGAAGGAACCTTAAAGATCTTCTAGTTCCAGACCCCATCATGGAATCATTTTTGTTGGAAAAGACCTTTGAGATCACGGAGTCCAAGCCTCGCCCAGCGCTGCCAGGGCACCGCTAACCCATGTCCCTCAGCACCACATCTCCAGGGCTTTGAAACCCTTCCGGGGATGGGGACTCCACCACTGCCCTGGGCAGCCTGAGCCAGGCCTTCACAACCCTTGCCAGGAAGAAATTCTTCCTCATGTCCAACCTCAACCTGCCCTGGGACAACCTGGGGCTGTTTCCTTTTGTCCTATCATAGAGTTGCCCGGGTTAGAAGAGACCTTAAAGATCATCTAGTTCCAATCTCCCTGCCATGGGCAAGGACATCCATGTTCCTTGAGACAAGAGCCCAAGCGCCACCTGGCTCCAGCCTCCTCTCAGGCAGCTGCAGAGAGTGAGAAGTTCTCCCCTGAGCCTCCTCTTCTCCAGGCTGACTAACCCCAGTTCCCTCAGATGCTCCTCACACTTTTGCTCTAGACCTATCACCAGCTTTGTTACACTTCTATGGGCATGTTCCAGCACCTCAGATACTTCGGGGTGAACTCGTGGCCATCCCACCGTGGCCAGGGATAGCCAAAGGCACTGGCGACGCCAACCCTGCTTGCTACCTTCTCCTGCAGCAGCTGCTCCCGCACAGTCTTGCTGTCAGTGATGGGCACAGCCTGGATCTGCTCCTGCCGCTGCTTGGCCTCCTGGATCCAGTGCAGCAGTGCGTCGCAGCTCTCACGGTAGTACCGCAGCTGTCGTCCCAGCTGGTCCAGCTCTCGCTGCCGCAGGTCGGTCTGGGCCAACACAGCTTGCCAACGCTCCAGCAGCTGCTGGACCCGCTCCCGGTACCGGTCCAGGTCCACATCACGCTCACTGTGGCCTCTGACCATTCTCTCGTTGACCTCCTTGGCCTTGCTGAGGTCAGTCTCCAACGTGTTGAAGAAGGGCTGGTGACCCTCGGCCTGCGCACGCAGCCGCTGTGGCAGACAGGGTATGGATCAGCACCGGTCCCAGCACCCCCAGCTCTCCAACGGCCACCCCCAGCTCCCCACCACCACAGTGCCACCCCAGGTGGTACCTTCAGCTCAGCCTTGCTGGCCTCCAGCTCCTGGAGGTCAGCTGGCACAGTCTGCACGTCCTTCAGCTGGTCCTCATACTTCTTGACCAGCTCCTCTGCCCCCTGAGTGCTGCGAATCACCAGGTTAATGGTCTTCAGCCTGTGGAGAAAGGAGACAGGATCAGCTGGTGCCAGGCAGTGGTGTCATTGTGAGGCCACAGCTGGAGTCCCGGCTCCAGAGAGACAAGGAACTACTGAGGAGAGTCCATTGGAGGCTAGGAAGATGCTGAGGGCACTGGAGCATCTCTGGGACAAAGAAAGGCTGAGAGCCCTGGGGCTGCTCAGCCTGGAGAAGAGCAGCCCCAGAGGCCATCTGCTCGATGCTGAGCAAGAGCTGAAGGCTGGGGGCAAGAAGCTGGGGCCAGACTCTGCTGAGTGGTGGCCAGAGCCAGGCCAAGGGGCACTGGGCACAAACTGGAACCCAGGAGGTTCCACCTGAGCAGGAGGAGAACCTTGTTTGCTGTGCAGAGCCCTGGCCCAGGCTGCCCAGAGAGGCTGTGGAGTCTCCTTGTGTGGAGAGATTCCCAAGGCAGCTGGAGGTGACCCTGGGCAAGCTGCTCGGGGTGACCCTGCTGGAGCAGGGGGGGTTGAACTGGATGATCTCCAGAGGTCTCTTCCAGCCCCCACCATGCTAGGAGATTCAGCGTGTTTCCACCAGCCAGCACAGCCAGGAACCAATGGAAAGAGTCAGACACAGCAGGGTCAGCCAGAGCAGGCTCCTCCCCAGTGATACTGCGGCTCTCCCCAGCCCAGGATGACCATGGAGCTGCATAGGGGCTGGACACTCACTTCTCCAGGTAGATGCTGGAGAGGCTGTAGACCTGGTCCATCTTCTGCAGGGTGATCTCCAGCTCTGAGCGCAGGACAGGAGCCGAGCTAACCTGCTCGGGCTGCGCCAGCACCTGCTCTGTCCTCTTGCTGACCTTGTCCAGGTTCTTCTTGATGCCTTCCAGCTCCAGGTGGATTTGCTGCAGTGACAGGAGGGTCTCTCACCTGCTGCCCAATGCCCAGCAGTGCGGGTAGACAGGCAACAGCCCTATTTTGGGTGCTGAGAGCTCTGTTCTTGGGTGCTGAGGGTACCAAGAGCCTGGTTCTGGCTGTCAAGAGCCGCATTGCAGGTGCTAATGTCCCCATCCTAGGAGCAAAGGTCCCTCTCCTGGGTGCCAAGGTCCCTGAGTGCTAAGAGCCCTATTCTGGGTGCCCAAGTCCCCATTGTGGGTACCAATGTCCCCAGTCCAGGTGCCCAGGTCCCTCTTGTGGGTGCCAATGTCCCCAGTCCAGGTGCCCAGGTCCCTCTTGTGGGTGCCCATGTCCCCATTACAGGTGCCACAGGTACCTGCTGCTCGGAGACACGCTGGGCACACTCCCGAGCTGGGTCCTTGCCAAGGGGCAGTCGGATCTTGGTGACAGTTCTGCTCTCACAGCTCTCCAGCTGCAGCCGAATGTCCTTCAGCTGTGAGATGTAGCTCCGGCACAGGGACTCATCCTGCTCACCTGCGGGGACACCCCAGGGGACATGTTAGCTCTAACTCCCGTGACACCCCTGGGGACACACCAGCCCCAACCCTGGGAAGACCTCGTGGGGCACCGCAGGTGACAGGGAGGCTCAGGGGGTCCCACCTTTCTCCTGGGTGCGCAGCAGCATCTCGTACTTCTGAGTGCAGGCGTTGTACTCGCGCTCGACGTGGAGCCTGTCGTCGGGCTGGAAGCTGTGCGAGTCCTGGCTGTCCCGCAGGAACTCCTGGTAGTGAGTCTCCAGGCTGTGCAGGACCTGCCGACACTCCTCCGCCGGCAGCGTGCGGAACTGGGAGGAGGGAAGGGCACAGGAAGATGTCAGCCCCCACACAGAGAGGGACTCCAAAACCCCCCGACCCCGAGTACTCACTGTCAGCTGGGACCAGGAATGGATCTGCTGGATGTCACGGGTCAGGTACTGCCAGGAGAGGAGGCTCCGCAAGTCCACGTGCAGCTGGTGCCAGAGCTCCAGGAGCTGCTGGTGGGTGGTCTCCAGTCTGGGGAGGGTGAGCAGGAGTGGTGGCTGAAGGACAGGACCCCCAGGGAGGGTGGGGAGACAAGGAGGGGGTGAGGGACAAGAGGACCCCATGGCAAAGCAAGGAGATGAGGAGGGGGTGAGGGAGGAGAGTGGTGGAGATCTCATGGCAGAGTAGGGGTGAAGGAGGAGTGAGGGAAAAGAGGAGCCCACAGCAGAGTGGGGAGCTGAGGCTGTGGCCATGAGGACCCTTCAGCGGAGCAGGGAGATGAGTGGGGGCAATGGTGGAGCGGAGGGGGCCCTCAGCAAAGCTGGGAGTCAAGGACAGGGTGAGGGAGGAGGACCTTGTGGCAGGGTGGGGAGCCCTCAGCAGAGCAGGGTAACGAGGAGGGGTCAAGGGGTGGGGTGGAGACCTTTCGGCACAGCCACAGAGCCACGATCAGAGCATAGCCATTGCCCCTCACCTGCGCACAGCATCCAGCGCCTCAGCGTTGGGGGGTGGCAGGAGGAAGCAAACAGAGGGGACAACAGCCTCGCTGCCACCGGCACTCAGCACCCTCCACTTGTGGGGCTGAGTGTTGCTGAGCAGGGCACAGGTGTCGTTCTTGTGCACTGTGATCTGGGGGGACATGCGTGTCACCCCAGGGCAGGGAGAACCCCATGTGTCACACCCGGGGGAGCAGGTCCCCAAGTGTCACACCAGGTTTGGGGGGTTTCCCTCATGTCACACCAGGACAGGGTGTTCCTATATGTCCCCCCCCAGCCCCTCGCACCTCTATTTGCTTGTAGTCACAGACGGCCTGGAGCTGGGGGCGTCCCTGCAGGGGAGTGCTGGGACTGCGAGGCTTCAGCTGGACAATGGTCTTGGCACGACGGGCCAGGACCCCCAGCTGTCCCCCCAGCTCTGCCAGCTGCTCCTTCTGCTCCTGTGGGCACAGCATGGTCAGGGGGCACTGGGGAGGGCACGGGGGGCACTCCCACTGCACCCTGATGGGTGGGGGGAGCCCATGGCAGGGTGGGGGTGTGGGAAGGGGGTGGCAGGAGTCAGTGAGGCATGGGGAGGGCACGGTGTGGGTACCCCCACTGTGCTTTGATATGTGGGGGGAGTCCCATGGTGGGGTCAGGGGGCTCAGGGACTGGGTGGCAGGGACCAGAGGTGCTCCCCACTATTGCAACCCAGGGTGGAGAGGCCTGTGGTGGAGTTGGGGACTCAAGGGGGAGGCTCTAGGGTCCTCACAGAGAGGGTCTGCAGTGGGGAGGGGGATTACTGGGGGTCACTGTGAGGGGAGTGGGGAGAGGTCAGTGTTGTTGTGGGGCTGGAGGTCACCTCTAGAGCCACTGTGGGACTACGGATGACTCTGGGGGCTGCCGTAGGGCTGGAGGTCCCTCCAGGGGTGTTGTGGGCCTGGGGGTGACCCAGGGGCTGCTGTGGGTCGCTCCAGGGCTGCAGTGAGGCTAGGGGTCCCTCCAGCGTGCTCTGGGGCTCAGGGTGACCCTGAGGCTGCAGCAGGGGTGAGGGTCCCCTTGGGTTTCCCCCACTGAGGGGCATGGGGGTGCTCCTCACCGCACAGTCCTGCAGCAGGTCCTCGAGACGAGTGACAGTGATGCTCCGGTCGCAGCTGTACTTCCTCCTCATGCTCTCCTCTGTCTTCCGCAGCAGCTCCTCAGCCTCCTGGACGTCTGTAAAGAACTGGTAGGGGGCAGAAGGGGTCAGTGGAGTGTGAGGACGCAGGGAGGGAAGGGGGTGGCCACCCAGCACACCCTGCCCCACCCACCTGGAAGTAGGCTCCGTTCTCCTTCAGGTGAGTCTCGATGCAGCAGCAGAGCTGGAGCATCCAACTCCACTGGGTCTGCAGAGCTGCCTGGAAGGCCTGGCACAGGGAGGGACAGTCATCAGCACTGGCTAACGAGAATCGGTACCAGCCAACGGCACTGACAGCTCTGCCCAATGGCACTGGCACTGCCCCCACCACCAGCAACGGCACTGGTAACAGCCAACAGCAATGGCACCAACCAAGCAGCACCAGCACTGCCAATAACACTGCTGGCACCAGCGCTGGCTATGCCAGACAGCACCAGCAGCAGCACTGCCACCACCACCGGCAGTAGTGCTGCCAACAGCACCTGCACCAGTACCAGCACTGGCACCAGGCAGGCCCCACCCAGCCCTGGCAGCTGCTTGCCCCACCACAGACCGCGCCCCCCCCATCCCTGACCCACACCAGTGACCCACAGTGCCCCTGCCCCATACCCCACCATGTGGCAGCCCTCCCCTAGGGCCCCCGAGTTCCCTCAGCCCCCCCAGGACTCACCTCCAGGGTCTGCCGTCCTGGGTGCTCCTCCCGCAGCAGCCTCTCCCCTGAGCTCTGCAACTCCTGGATCCGACGCTCCCGCAGCTCCAGCTCCCGCATCAGCCCCTGGGGGGACAGCGGGTGAGCAACTGCACTCCAGCTCCCAGCCCCTGGACCCCAGCCCCTGGCATGCCTGTGTCTGTGTGTCTGTCTGTGGGGGGGTCTTGGGTCCAGAACCCACCAGACAGGACCCTGCTGGGGTGGGGAGCTGGGGAGTATGAAGGGAGGTGACAGGGGCAGTGGGATGAGGTCGGGGGGGATAAGGGATGAGGCTGGGGGTGCTCAGAGTGCCCAAGGAGGGGAGACGGGAGATGGGAGGATGCTGAGGGAGGGCATGTGGATGCTGAGGGTGCAGAGCTCAGGTGTGGTTTCAGCAATGGCATTAGGGGAAGAGCCACCAGCCCCACATCAGAAAAGTAACGAGGGGATAACAGACACAGCTGGCTCAGGGAGATACCAGCAGGGTTGAGGCATGGCATGGTCCTGTGCATCTAGGGTGGCTAAAGAGCATCTCCTGCCCTAGGGCGTGGTGGGACATCCAAAACGTGTCACCCTCAGGCCAGGGGTACAGAAGCTGTGTGAGGATCTTTGTGTGCCAGGCCAGGGTGGCACAGGGTGGCACGTGCCAGGACAGGAGTGGGCACATGGACCCGTGCCAGGCTGCCCCGTACCGAGTAGTTGTCCTTCTTGGCAGCCATGTTGGGGTTCTGGTGGCTCCAGTCGAAGGTCACCTCCTCCTCCTCCTTCTCGCTCAGCCACAGCAGCTCCTTGGTGGCCGCGCTGACAAAGCCATGGAGGCTCTCCAGGTGCCGCAGCCGTGACTTGGATGAGTTCTGGGGGAGGTAACAGGGGTGACTGTGCCTGCATCTTCCTCCCCAAACATCTGCCTCCCCATCACCATCCTCCTCCCCATCACCATCCTCCCAATGATCCTCCACCCCACATCTCCCCAGGTCCTGCTCCTCCTAAATCAGCTCCTGCACCCTATTGCCCACCCATTGCCCCTTGCTGCCCCCCAGTGCCCCCTCCATTGCCTCCCATTGCTCCCCATTGTTCTCCCCTATTGCCCTTGTTGCCTCCCCATTGCCCTTTGTTGCCCTCCCACTGTCCCTGTTGCCCCCCATTGTCCTTTGTTGCCCCCCCAGTGCCCCTCACCAGCAGTTTGCCATACTGAAGGTCCAGCTTGCCCAGGCACTCCCGGTAGGCACCACGGGAACCAGGGGAGAGCTGGGCCTGGGGGAGACCAGCTGTGAGTGTGGGGAGTTCCTGGAGCATCCTTGGGGACACCAGCACCCCAACCCCCCAGAGCACCCCAGGACCTCCCAGAAATGGGGTCTGGGGAGGGACCTCCAGGAGCAGGGACAGGGGCAGTCACAGGTGCCTCGGGGACCCTCGGGGACTGGTGGGAGCGGGGCTAGGGATGGCCCCAACACCTTGGAGACCCCCAGGAGTAAGGAATGGGGTGGCCCTGATGGAACTCCCTGGGGCTAGGAATTTGGGTGGTCCCAGATACCTTGGGGACCCCCAGGAGCAAGGATGGGGACATGGAGGGGATGGGAGGCTTGTGGAGCACAGGGAATGTGGCAGATATAGGGGTATTGGCGTCTTACATGGTGGGCACAGGAGACATGGGGCATGGGGGACATGATAGCATGATGTGCACAGAGGACATGGTGGGCATGGGGGACACAGGGTACGTAGAGGACAGGGACCCCGGCCCGGGTCTCACCTCGTCAGCCCGTGCCCGCTCGATCTTGGCACGGAACTCCTCGATGGAGTGGTGCAGTCCTCGGTGGCTGCCCAGGTGGCTCTCCACCGTGGGCAGGTCCATGCCCCACTCAGCTGCTGCCACACGTTGCTGGTTGTCCTCCACCCAGGCCAGCAGGTCCTGCAGGTACCTCAGCGTGGCCTCGTCCAGCTCTGGCCGCAGACGCTGCCCCAGAGGCACCGTCGCCGTAGTTGTCACCGCCGCTGGCACCACCCCCGACTTGAGCCGCAGGTTGTACTCGGTGCGGATGGCGACCAGGCGCTCATGCAGGCGGTAAACCCTGCAGGGGAAATGGCGGGTGACTGGTGGGCATGGGGGCACTGGGAGCGTTGGAGGCTTGAGAGTCATGGGGAGGTAGGAAGGGGCACAGGGATGTGGGGGGCAGGCAGGACATGGGGGGCATGGAGAGCACAGGGCCACGAGGGGCTAAGGGAACATGGGGACCATAGGGGGCAGGGGAGCACTGGGACCATGGTTTGCCCAGGGGACATGGGAAGCATGAGTAGGCACAGGGTCATGAGGGGCACAGGTGGCTTGAGAGGGCTTGAGGGGCCCAGGAGATGTGGGGGGAGTTGGGGAATATGGGAGCCGTGGGGAGCACAACTGGGCATGGGGTCATGAGGGGCACGGGTGGCTTGTGGGACATGGAGGCCGTGAGAGACTTGGGGGGCTTGGAGGGCAGGGGGGCACAGGGTGCATGGAGCACACAGGGGACAGGGGGTACAGAGGGGGGCATAGGAGGCTGCGGGACATGAAGAGCACAGGGGGACACGGGCAGTATGAGGGGGCACAGGATGGGGGCTGCTGCCACAAGCAGATGAGTGCTAGGATGCCTGTTGGAGTGCCCACCATGGTGCCCACGTACCGTCGGTACATCTGCTCGCCCTGTGGGTGTCTCCCATCCTTGAGGCTCTGGACGTCATTGAAGAGCAGCCGGATCATTGCATCAGCCTTGTCCAGGTCCCTCTCCACCTCAGCTGCCTTCTGCGGAGGCTTCCCCGCCGCCAGCAGCCGGATGTCCTGCAGACAGGCACAGGCAGGGTCAGGGGCATGGAGGGCACAGACAGGGCAGGGGCAGAGCCCTCCCCACATCCCACCAGCCACTCACCGCCTGCAGCAAGGTGTCAGCCTGGTTGAGCTGCTCCTCGCAGAGCCCTGACTCCATCTGCAGCTTGGTGACCACTCGCTGCAGCCTCTCCAGCCTGCGTGAGCAGATGGGCACAGGGCTGGCACGGGGGCATTGATCCAGCCACGCATGGCAGGACTCCTTCCCCGTGGAGCACCAAATCCATCCATGCACAGCATGGCTCATGTGCCATAGGGCACCAATCCTGGCCACACAGCATGGGTCCTGCCCCACAGAGTGCCAACCCCATGGCCAGTTCAAGTCCCGTGCTATAGGGCACTGATCCTACCCTGGGACCCAGCAGGGACCTTGTGCCAAGCCAGGTCCTGTAGATTCATGGCATGGATCCCAGCCCTGCCTGGCACAGATCCTGCCCCATGGGGCACAGATCCCACCCCTGAATAGCACAGATCCTGCCCCATGGCAGATCCCATCCCCACCCCGCCTGACTCCCATCCCTGCATGGCTCAGATCCCACCCCTGCCTGGCACAGACACTGGCCACACATGGCACAGATCCTGGATTTTCCTGGCACAGATCCATCCCTGCCTGGCACAGATCCTGCCCCACCCAGCCTGGATCCATTCTGCACACCCAGCAGGGCTCAGTGCCAACTCAGCTCTGATCCCACTCCTCCAGACCCAGATCCCACCCCTGATCTCGCGAGGAGCCAAATCCCACTCCTCATCCAGCTTCTCATCCCGCTCCTGCTCCACATCCCACCCCCATCCTGCTCCTGCACTTCATCCTATCCCTGTCCCACTCTCATCCCACTCCCCATGCCTGTCCCACTCCATCCCTGTCCTGGTCCCCATGCTCAAACCCATCCCACCCCACCCCTCTCCCACCAGCACCATTCCACGCTGCTCTGTGCTGCGCTGCGCTCGAGGCCAGTGGCCACAGAGGCTTCCTGGAGCCGATGACTCATGGCCTGTGTGGTTCCATCACCAGTGGGATGGAGGAGGCCAGGACACCACACCCCAGCCCAACACAGACCAGTGGTTTGGCTGGGGGTGCCAGCCCTGCTCCTGCAGACCCCAGTGCCTGTCCCAGTGCCCGCCGAGCACTCGCCTCTCGAACTCGGCGCGCAGCAGCTTCTCTCGCTCCAGCACGGCCACATGCAGCTTCCCCCATTCCTTCTCCACGTCCAGGGGGTGGTAGCCAGGGGGCACCTTCAGCTGCCCCGACTGCACCGCGCCCTGTGCCCCACACACACTGTCACACCCCAGGACTGGAACCCACGGTGCTGGAGGGGAGTGCATCCCTGGCACACCCTCCAGCACCCCAGGAACCCCAGAATTCCCCAGTCCCCCACAACATTCCAGCACCTTGAGATTCCCGCGACCCACCAGAACATCCCAGCACCACAGGACCCCCAGGACCCTCCAGCACCCCAGAACCCCCAGGACTCCTAGTGCCCCAGAACCCCCAGGATCTCTCAGCCCACTGTGACCCCCAGAGCCCTTCCCCAACTCCCCAGGATCCCCAGTCTCCCAAGATCCACCAGCACCTCAGGATCTCCAGCTCCCCCTCAGGGGCCTGCAGGGCCCCCAGTCTCCCAAGATCCGCCAGCACCTCAGGATCTCCAGCTCCCCCTCAGGGGCCTGCAGGGCCCCCAGTCCTCCAGGATCCTCCAGCACCCTGGGACCCCCGAGACCCTCAGCCCCTTGGGACCCCCAAACTCCTCCACAGGACCTCCAAATCCCTGGGACCCTCAGGAAAACCCAGTGCCCCAGGACACCTAGTTCCCCCTCAGCACTCCAGGACCCAGGATCCCTTAGACCCCCCAGAGCCCTGAGACCCCCAGTTTCCTCCCAGGACCCTGGATACCCCAGGACCCCCAGGACCCCTGTGCCCGCACCTCCAGGCTCTGGAAGATGGCTTTGGAACGGTTCTTGTCAGCCTCCTTGGCTGGCAGCTCTGTCTCCTTGAACTTCAGGAACTGGCGCCAGAGGATCTGTGGAATGGGGGTGGCTGAGGTGGCACCGGGACCCCCAGAGCCATCACTCCCCCCTCTGGCAGTCCTCCCCCCACCCCCAGTTTTCCGTGCGTGCAGAGCCAGCGGGAAGGAAGAGGCCAGGGTGGGGATCTGGTGTTTGCCACCGGTGACTCACCCTGAGCCTGGAAAGGCTGAGTCAGAGAGGCCTTCCCTGCCTGCGGCACATCGGCTCTGCCGTGGCACGGCCACACTGGCACCGAGCCCCCCACAGCTCCCCATAGCCACTCAGAGCCCGCCCAACCCAGGGCCAGGCCAGAGCTGGGGTGGGCACTCCCGTGGCCACGGCACCAGCTCTCCCCATGGCCGCTGTCAGTTGGCACTGCGGCTGCGCTCGCCCACACTGAGAGGACTCGCCACGGTGTGAGCCAGACCACGCTGGGGCCAAGAGCCAACTGGGTTGGGGCCAAGCACCTCCCCGGGCAGCGGCAGAGCTCACCGCCACCTTTCATGCGGTGCCAAGGGGCCGCAGCTCCGTGGCGCTGCCTCACCTCCACCTCCTCATAGCTGGCAGGGAAGCGATGCTCCTCGAAAAGCACCGTGTGCTGCCGCAGCCACCCCAGCAGCATCGTCACCACCTCGTAGTACTCCTGCCACCGGAGCTGCAGCTCCTGGGGGTGGGGAAGGGACACCTGTGGAGCTGACTGCCCAGCCCGGGGTGGGGACACCCGGGATCCCCACCTTGTTCCCCGACTCACGTTGGCTTTGACACCGTCCTGCACCTCAGGGACGCGTGGCATGGCATCATACAGCGACGAGACGTAGGTGATAATGGACTTCTCGTCCGGCTGTGGCACATCCACATCTGCCAGGAGAGAGGAAAGGAGGGGGAAGGGTAAGGGGTCAGTGGGTGACCCCTCCCCCTCACCCCGGGATGCCATCCGCGCGCTGTTGTACCTTCCGGGTCCAGCAGCCGCGTCACGCCGAGGTCCCTCTCGGCCACGGTGAAGGCCTGGTCCAGGTTCTCCAGGTTGCTCTGTCGGTAGACACGGTTCATGTCGATCAGCATCGGCCTGTGGGGAAGGGCACACGGCTCAAGGGAGACGACGAGGACCCCAGTGCTGGGAGAAACCCTCCAGGAAAGGCAGGTCTACCCCCTCGGGGATGCCGGTGCCGCCCACACCACTGCCAGGCACCGGCGGCACCAGCCGCCGGCAAGACCAGCCAGAAGCTGGGGACACCCCGATGGACCCACCATGGGGCAGGAGCCTCCCCAGCACCCCCCAAACCCCCTGAAGGTCCCATCCCCAAGCCCCTCTGATGCCTACAGCTCCCGAAGCCGCAGGCTGTGCTGGATGGAGTAGAATTCACCGCGGATGCCGGAGCCAGCCGGGCACACCGGGACGTCCTCACAGACCATCACCACCCCGTCCCGCGCTCCCGGCACATCCCTCGCCCAGCTCCCCGTGCCACGGTGCCGCGGCGGCGGCTTCCTGGCACGCCGCCATCCGCCGCGCTCCATGGCGGGACCGAGCCTGGTGCCGACGCCCCTGAGCTCTGGACGCGGTGGCAGTTCGGGGCCGAGTGTGGCTCGGCTCGGCACGGCTCGGGGGCCTCCTCCCACCCACCCCACCCATGCCTGCACGGACCTGCACTCCCCAAAAGCACGCAGCGTGCTCCGGCAGAGCCGCAGGGACCTGCCCGCCCGCGCCCCGGCACGCCGCTGAGGGCACCGTGCCCGTCGCCCACGCCGGCAGCGGGAGCGTGGGACGGCGGCTGAGCCGCGAAGCTCCCAGAGCCGCCACGACGGCACCACCACCAGCACGGGCCCACGGGCCGGGACTCGTGGGGAGCGCGTGCCGGCGTCACCCCGCAGCCAGATCGGCACAGCTGGCACGGCTGCCGGCACTCGCCACAGGGAGGCTTCATCCAGGGTGACGTGAGGGACGGGGCCGGGGGTGGCCCCGCGGTACTGCCGCGGTGGCTGTGCCACCTACAGGGACGTGGGTGCCCACCTGCAGCAAGTGACAGCGGGGACCTTGGCAGGGATGTTGAGTGGGCACAGGAGATGGGGCTGGTGGTGGCCGTAGGGTTGTGGCTGTGGCACTTACAGGGATGTTGGTGGCACTGGACGGACATGGTGGGGATGGTGCTGGCACCAACACTCTTGTCCATCCCCAGTGCCCCATGGCCCCTGTCCTCCATGTCCCTGTCACCTCCACAACTATGGTGGCATCACTGCAGGGCCACCATCAGCCCCATCCCTGCTGATCCCTCGTGTCTCCCCAAGGATGAGCTGCTCTACCCACATCAGGGTACAGGGCTAGTGGTGCCATGGAGACAGTACCAGGTCCCTGTCAGGGTGAGGGCGGATCCAGCACTGCCCTCCCCAGCCCCAGAGGCGGCCCCAGCTCTCTCCACCTACTTGTGCCTGTGGATGATGGCGTTGAAGAGCTTCCCATCCCTCCAGCTCGTGGTGAAGTTGTCACACCGCAGGCCCTGATAGTCCTCCACCATCCTCTGAGACCAGAGCAGCAGCTTCTCCTTGGCTGTCATGTCCTCAGACTGCCCTGTCACCTGGATATCCGAGATCTGCCGGAGCAAGGCCATGGAGTGAGACTCATTATAGGTGGAAGAGATACCTAGGCTCAGGGAGTCCAGGCCTTGCCCAGCACTGCCAGGTCATCACTAACCCATGGCCCTCAGTACCACAACTCCACGGCTTGGAAACCCCTCCAGGGATTGGGACTCCACCACTGCCCTGGGCAGCCTGGGCCAGGCCTAACCCAAAGCATTCCTCATGGCCAACCTGAACCTGCCCTGGCACAACCTCAGGCTGTTTCCTCTTGTCCTGCCACTTGTTCCTTGAGACAAGAGCTCAAGCCCCACCTGGCTCCAGCCTCCTCTCAGGGAGCTGCAGAGAGCCAGAACAGAAGGTCTCCCCTGAGCCTGCTCTTCTCCAAGCTAACCAACCCCAGTTCCCTCAGCTGCTTCTCACAACACTTGTGCTCTAGACCCTTCCCCACCTTCCTTGCCTTTCTCTGGACACACTCCAGCACCTCAAAGGCCTTCTGGGAGTGAGGAGCCAAAAACTGACCCCAGGATTGGAGGTGTGACCTCCCCAGTGCCCAGTCCAAGAGGACAATCCCTGCCTTAGTCCTGTTAGCCACACTATGGCTGACACAAGCCAGGCTCACCAGGTCCCTCAGCAGCTTCTCTACCTTGGCCTCATCGTCACCTGGCTCCTGCCCCAAACCAGCACCGGAGACCCCACACACTCTGCAGACCCACAGCCTTCTGGCACTGCCACCACCACCATGTCCCCCTCTGCCATGGCTGGCACCAGTGCTGGTCCTGGTGCTCTGGGCCCACCTGGAAGTGGAGGATGATGGTCCAGATGAGCCCCAGTGTCAGCTTTGGGTTACCATCGGCAATGTCATCGTTGCGGATATTCACCAGCTTCACCTGCGAGGCCCAAGCATAGGATGGTGGTCATGGGGGTTGCCAGGAGCACAGCACTGACCCGGGGGTCCTGAAGGAGGAGTCCCAGGCTGGGGGGAAGGTCCCGGCAGCCCCATGACCCCTCACCTGACGATGCTTCAGGTAGTTGAGGGCGATCTGGACATTCTGGAGCTTGTGAAAGCGCATCCGACCCTTCTCGCGGGGCTGTGGGGAGAGGAGTGCGGTGAGGCACGGTGGCACCTGGCATGGCTGAACCCACCTCACTGTGGGTACCCCCAGGGCCACCCCCGTGCCCGGCATGGCCCCTCCCAGAGCCACACACGCCAGTGCCACACGCCCTTCGCACTTTGTCCCCCGTGCCAGGAACAGGACATTCCTGCCGCTCCCATCACCAGGCTGCCACTGAGGCCAGGCCGGCATAGCCACACCAGCAGCACACGGCTACCAACACAGCACTAGGGCTACCAGCACAACAACAGCACTACCGGCACAACAACAGGGCCACCAAGGAAAGCCAAATCTGGCAGCAGGTTCCTGCACAGGCAGGATGGCTGAGAGGAGAGCAGGCACCAGGCACCCCATCGCCGCAGGGCAGTCTGTGTCTCTCACAGCACTTGTGGGCATCATGGCACTGCCAAGCTGGTGCCAGCCAAGGTGCTGGTGTGCAGCTCCCATGCAGCGCAGTCCTGCCAGGAAACCCTCTGCCTGTCCTGTGGGGCTGTGACAGGAAGCGCTGCCTGTCAGAGCCAGCAATGGTCACCGCAGTTGGACTTGTCACCAGATCCTGTGCTGGTGCTTCCTGGCACAGCAGCACCAGCCCCATGGCATGGGCACAACTGGCCCCACAGCAGGGGCACGACTAGCTCCATGGCGTAGGCACAGCTCAGCCCTATAGCATGGGCACAACTAGTCCCATTAGATGGGCACAGCCAGCACTATGGCATGGGCACAACTAGTCCCACGGCACAGGCACAGCCTAGCCCTGCTCACCCCCTGCCCGTGGCATTTTGGTGGCGCAACTCGTTCTGCCCTCACCATCCTCATCCTGCCTACACCGATGTGGTGGAGCCAAGCTGGAGGTCGCAGGTAGCTAGCTACCTGTCACACTCTGGTGTCAGCACCATACTGGGTGACTCCCCAGTGGGACCCTCCCCACCCCTCTGGTCCTCAGATGGGGTCCCTGAACAGACACACCTCCCCTCCACCCAGTGCTCCTCTGGCAGTGGGTGTACCAGGGCTGGCTGCTGTTGATGCCAGGGAGCCCCCAACCCCCTGTAGCTGCTGGGTGCTGGGGCAGGGTCTCCTCCACCCTGTGGCCGTGCGGCAGGAGGGGATCAGGTGACGGAGGCAGAGTCAGAGGGGTCAGCAGTTGTGGTGCCATGACCCTTGCCGGTGTCCCAGGACCCCCAGCAGCCCCCAGGGGCTGGGTGGCTCCTCTTGCCACAGTACCAGGAGAATCCTGCCCTGTGTTCTGGCGACACCATGCTCATGTATGACTGCTGCAGGCCAGCCTCAGCCCAGGGAAACCCATCCCGGCACTGGCAGCACTGCCAGAGCACTCAGGGGTGCCACCATGTCCTCCCCTGGCACTGCACGCTCCGGTGACTCTCCTGCCCACCAGGACCTGCCCGAGCAGCCACATCGGTGCCAGAGCATCCCCAGGTCACTGCAGCGAGAGCTTTGCCATGCGGAGAGCCAAGGGCAGAACCACTCACCAACCGCAAGTTCCGGATCACGTCGCGCTCCCTGGGCTGCCCCCGGCCCAGCGCAAGAGGAAGAGGAGGCAGAGGCGAGGGTCAGGGCAGAGCCGGCGACAGAAGGCGGCGAGGCAGAGTCACCAAAGCAAAGAGAGGTTGGTTGGGGTGTTAGAGGCCGTGGAGGAGCGAGGGGAGGATGCGGATGGAGGGGGATGGTGCTGCCGGCGGGGATCGGGGCGCTCCGGCAGGGCGCAGGGGTGAGGCCGAAGCCAAGGAGATGCCAAGCAGGAGAAGGATGGGAGATGGACGCGGGAAGAAGCCAAGGACAGGACGAACAGCAGCCAGAGGGTCCCGGCATGCGGCACCAGCAACAGACACCTACCAGGGTGTCCCCGGAGAGCACCTCCAGCAGAGAGATGAGGTTGTGTCCATCCCGCAGGTCCTCGTAGAGGTCGTTGACGTGACGCTGAGCCTGGTGGGGATGGGGACAGTATGAGTGAGAGACAGCCAGCCCCAGCCACCCCCCACCCAAAGGGGGCTACTGGGGTGGGAACCTGGACCCTCTATCTGCCACAGTGCCCACACGAGTCCCCAAGCACAGCTCAGTGCCACTAATGCCACTTCCCACCTCGACCCCCTGGCAGCTGGCACACTGACTGGCAGCTCCCCCCATGCCAGGCTGGGTCTGCTGTCACTCTACTACGAGCCAGGGCAGGGGTCAGACATAGTGCCCACCACACTGGGGGTCAGACCCTGTGACCACCATGCCAGTAGCTGGGGGAGAGGGGGTGCGATTGGACATGATGCCCACCATGCCAGCAGCCATGGAGGGGCTGGACCCGGTGCTCAGCAAAGTAGGGGTCCAGCCCCGGTGCCCACCATGCTGGCAGCCATGAGGGGGTTTCAACATGGTGCCCACCATGCCAACAGCCGCGGTGACTGGCCGCGGCGCAGTGAGGGGAAGGGTTGAGAAGAGGAAGAGCGCGGTGGGGGCAGACGGAAAAGGACAGACCTACCTCTGCTCGCCAGTGCTGCACAGGGAGAGGCAGAGAAGAGAGAGGTTAGGAGAGGAGCAGAGAAGAGACAGTCCCGGCATGGGCAGCAGGCACCAGTACCACCCCAGGCACCGGCACTGACGCCACGGCAGGACCGATGCAGTTGGGAGCCTGACATGTGGGGACCCGTCAGTGCCCGGGAGCTGGGGAGACATCTTGGCGCGTGCCAGGTGCTGAGGTGTGGCTTTGGGGACAGGCACCAGCATGTCAACGGGGCCCTGCCACGGTTCAGCTGGGTATGTGGCATGGGAATGCCTGGAGATGGGGGAGCGGGACAGGGCGGGGGGCACAGGGCAGCGCAGTGGGCACAGGCAGGGTGCCAGCACCCAAAGGGCACTGCCGTGGTGCCAGAGTGGGGAGAGCATGGGCAGGGAGCCCGGCAGAGCTGCCAGGCATCAAAACCCATGAAAAGTCCCCAAAAGGTCCCATTGTGCCTGGGGCCAGGGCACTGTCCCCTCCCAGAGCTGGCACGGCAGCTCCTTGCCTGGCACAGCCACGGCACAGCACAGCCCCCCAGCACAGCCGGTCAGGGGAAGCAGGGAGAGTCCTGGCACTGCCCCAGCTCCAGGGTGGGATGGAGCAGAGACCCCCTGGGCAGCCTGGTGTCAGAACCTTCACCGCCACAGCCTGCAGTGCTCTGGCACAGCAAGGACACAGCTGGGGATGCTCTGGTGATGGGCACTGCTGCTGGCACTGCCCCACCAGGACCTTATCCCGGGGCTTGGTGGAACACAGCGTGTGCCATACCTTAATGAGGTGCTTGTTGACCCATTTGGTGAAGGTCTTCTTCTGGACACGATCGCGTTCATCTGCAAGAGAGCAGAAGACAGGGTGAGGGGTGGCACAGTGGGTCCTGGCCACGCTGGCACCAACCAGCCCTCATCGGTGGCATTACACAGTACGGCACAGGATGGCATGGCACGTCACAGGATGGCATGGCTGGTGGAGGAAGCAGCCAAGAGCCAAAGCCTGAGACAACAACGGCTCTGGGGAGTGGCACTGAGTCATGGAGGGAAGGAAGCGGCTAACGGGGATCAGCCCCTGCATGCCCACACCACAGCCCTGGCACTTCTGGCATGGAGTGGGGGTACCCAGCCCTGCCCAGAGACCCCAGACACAGAGGGGACACAGCCCCAGGGACTTGCCAGTGATGCCCTGAGTGGCACCTGTACTGGAGCAGAATGAGCCCATAGGGTGTCTGGCCCAGTACAGCCCCAGGCACCCCTGGCACAGCCCCAGTGGGACGTTTATGGGGTGGGGAACCCCCCACGGGGTGTCTGCACCGATGTGGCCCCAGCACAGCCCCAGGCACAGCCCCAGAGCCCTAGAGGGACATGTTCAGTGTGGGGCTGAGCCCACAGAGTCTGCACAACCCCAAGAACAAGCCGCTCACCCCGAGGGGGATGGGATGAGCCCCTGGCGTGTCTGCACCCACACAGCCCCACTGGGACCTGTACATGATCAGGATGAGTCCACGGGGCGTCTGCACTGGCACAGATCCGGCACAGCCCTGGCACAGTGGCAGTTATGGGGCATAGACGCTGCCCTCTGGGGTGAGGAGATGCCCAGGGGCCGCCCAGCCCCATCCTGCACCCACAGAGACCCCTTGGCCCAGGGCGATGGGTGCAGGCAGAGCCCCGGGACCGACCGCCCCCCGCCCCGCCCCGGGGGCTGCCTGGGTGCTAGGGGATTCCCTGTGGGCAGGGTGCAGGGGGGGAGGAGGGGGGTGTGTAGGAGGGCGTCCCCTCGGGGCTGTGACTCATGGGCACTCCCTGACCACTGCCCTGTCATTAGGGGATGGGATGGGTGACACAGCAGCCCCACCCTGCACCCTGGACCCTGCTAACCAGCACCCATCCTGCTCACCCTGGACCCTGCTAACCAGCACCCATCCTGCACACCCTGTTAACCAGCACCCACCACACCCTGAGCGATGTCAGGTTGGCAGATGCCAGGCTCTGCCCAGGTCCAGGATGGGTTTGGTGGCACCAGAGGGACACTTTGGGTGCATGGGACAATGCCACCCACCCCTGCCCACACCACGGTGATCTGGCAGGGCCAGGGTGGCGCGTGCCAGGATCTGCCCACGCAGCACCCAGCACCCAGCCGTCCCGAGCAAAGGCACCGGGTGACACAGGGCACCCCCACGGTTAGCTCGGTGGCAGGGCACAGGAGGAAGGAAGGAAACGTGGGGCACCGACGGGTACGTGCATGGCGAGGGGGGGAGCGGCGCCCACAAAGGCCTCGACACCCTGGTGAGCCCCAGCCGGTGGCACCCACCCCACGGCAGCACCAGCACCAGTACCACGGGCAAGCCACGGCCATGCTGTAGCCACACCAAGACCATACCATGACCATACCATAGCCACACCATGACCACACCGTGGCCATGCCGCGGCCATGTCGTGGGCAGGGCGTGGCAGGAAGAGCTCTCTCCTGCGCTGAGCAGGGCTATGGGGCACTGCCCATGCCTGCTGCTATCACCGTGTCCATCGGCACTGGGACCAGCGTGGGCGTGGGGACCCTGTGACACATGTGGACACAATAACCAGCCCCAGCCCCATAACCTGCACCATAGCCCACCCTGGGACACCGCCCAAAGGTGGGGGTCTGCCCCATAGCCTGCCCTGGAGACACCACGCAAAGGTGGGGGTCTTCCCCATAGCCCACCCAAGGCCACCACCCAAAGGTAGGGGTCTGCCCCCCAGCCCACCCAAGGACACCACCCAAAGGTGGGAGTCTGCCCCATAGCCTGCCCCGGGGATACCACCCAAACATGAAAATCTGCCCCACAGACTGCCCCATAGCCTGCCCTAAGGACACCTCCCTGGCAAGGGGGGTCTTCCCCCTAGCCCCTGCCACATAGCCTGCCCAGGATAACACCCAAACATGGGGGCCTGGCCCATAACCTGCCCTGGGGACACCACCCCAGGGTGAAGGTCTCCCCCATAGCCAGCTCCACAGCCTGCCCAGGGGTCACCCCACAGCCTGCCCCAGGGCTGCCCCAGCACACCACCCCTTCATAGGGGCTCCCCAAGCTGTGGGGTGAAGGGCTCAGCCCTCCCCATGCCCGGGACCTGCCCCAGGGGTGTCCCCACATGGCCCCACGGGGTATCGGTACCTTTCCTGCCCTCGGAGGCTCTCAGCACTGCCAGGTACAGGTTATCCTCCGAGCCTGTCCTCTGCCCCACGGCTAGTCCCTGCCCCACGACTGGACCCTGCCCCGCGGCCGGACCCTGCCGGGACATGCTGCCGGTGTCTCCACCAGTCTCTGCGCTGAGACCGGACGCAGCTCGTCTCAACTCCCGGCCCCAGATCCCAGCCCGCGGTGGGGCGGCCCCAGGGAGGAGTCTGGGGGTTCCTCCCCCCCATAGATCCTGCCCACAGGAAACCTCCGAGCCCATGGACACGCTTAACCCCTTCCTCCCCACACCGGAGCTGCCGGCGATGAGGCTAGGACCCCCCCGAACCCGTCCGCGGAGGACCCCACAAAGCATCCCTGGGAGACAAGCCCCCCCCCCCCCCCGAACCCACACCCCAGAGGGGCCTCGGGACCCCCAGCTCTGCCAACATGGGGGTCGGGGCCTCCAGTCCCATGCCCCAAAGCTGCCAGACCCATGGTCCCACACCTGCAAGCCCCCCAAATCTGCAAGCCCAAAGGGCTCAGGACCCCCAGTCCTGATTCCTGGGGGGCTCAGGACCCCCCATCCCATACCCCGGAGCTGCAGGACCCCTGGTCCCCACGCCATGAGGCTGTGGGACCCCCAACTCCATGCTTCAGAGTTGCAGTACCCCTTGCCCCACACCCTGAAACCCCCCTGCTCCACAAGTCCAGGGGGCTCGGGACCCCTATGGTCACAAGCTTAGGACCCACTGCTCATGGTCCTCAGGACACCACTGCCCCACACTAAGAGACAAGAGCCCCCCAAGTCCCCACAGGGACCCCCAAGAACTCCCAGGCCCTGTCCCTAGGGGTCTTGGCACCACTGGTTCCCAGGGCCAGGGTTCTCAGGAACCCCCAGACTCACACCCCAGAGCTTTCGAACCCATAGGCTCCCCCCACAACCTGGGGATCAGGACACACATGTTTGGAGCTCAGGATCCCCATGTTTGGGGCTCAGGACCCGCAGGTCTGCACGCCGAGGGTCCTCAGGACCCTCAGCCCCACACTTTGGAGCTGCCAGACCCCTGGGGACCACACCCCACTGTCTCTGGAACCCTAAATCTGGGGCTCAAGTCTCCCAGGTTTGCAAGCTCAGGAGGCTCAGTACCCCCGAGCCCCATATCCCAGAACCGTGAAACCCCTGGGCCTCATAGGGGCCCAGGACCCCAAGTTTGGGAGCCAAGACCCCCATGTTTGCCAGCCCCAGTCCCACACTTCGGAGGTTCTGAGCCCCAGAGCATATCCTGGGGTGGTGGTGGGGGGGTCCCATTCCCCAGGGCTGCAGCAGCCCCAGGCTGAGGAGGATGAGACCCACAGACCCCGAGGGCAGGGACGTGCCATCCCCACACCCACGCAGCTCAGGGCACCATGCCAGGCTCCTCCGCCCCAGCCAGCGCTGCCGGCAATGCATTCCGGGCACTCCTGCGCCGACAGCTTGGCCCAGCAGCCTGAGAACACCCACAGGCCAGGAGAGCATCCGCAGTCTGGGAGAGCACCCACAGGCTGGGAGAGTATCCACAAGCAGGGAGAGCACCCAGACTGGGAGAGCACCCACAGACAAGGAGAGTATCCACAGACTGGAAGAACACCCAGAGAGTGGGAGAGTATCCACAGTCTGGGAGAGCACCCACAGGCCAGAAGAGCACCCACAGTCTGGGAGAGCGCCCACAGACTGTGAGAGCACCTACAGACCAGGAGAGCACCTACAGGCCAGAAGAGCAGCCACAGACTGGGAAAGCACCTATGTCCCAAGTGAGGACGAGCCCCATGGGCCCATGGGTGCTTGCATGGGACAGGGACACAGGTAGAACCAGCAAGGGATGCTGGGGGAATCAGTCTCCTCCCTGCAGACATGCCATGAAGCATCTGCCACACAGCTGCTGGGTGGCACAAGGACCTCAGGGTGAAATGGAGACCTCAGGGTGACACGGGGACCTCAGGGTGGTCTGAGGTTCCTGTGCCACAGCGACCTTGGACTCGCACGAGGACCTTAGGATGGGAGAGGGACCTCAGGGTGACACACAGACCTTAAGACAGCACAGAGACCTTATGGTGACATAAGGACTTTGGAGCAGTATGGGGAACCTTGGGGTGGTACAGGAACCTCAGGGTGGCATGGGGACCCCATGGCACCCATCACTGGGGCTCAGGCAGCTGGGGAAAGTGCAGCCACAGGCACTGCCAGCCTGGCACAGACCTACCCAGAGGCCAACACCAATGGGCACAGCCTGACCCTTGCGTGGAGTCCAAGGACACAGGGACTGGCACATCCTTCTGCCATGACTCACGGTGTGCCCTGCCTGAGCGCAGTGCTGCAGGGAGCACCCACCAGCACCCATTGGCACCCACCGGCACCCACCTCCCTCTGCCAGCACAGGGGGTCCTGCTCCCAGCAGGCCTGGCAGTGTCCACAGTGCCAGCACGGTGCCCAGTGGGACGGAGCCAGGAAAGCTGCCATGGAATGCAGGCAGCACCCGGCTCCAGAGGCACATTCCCTGCCCCGAGCACATCTGGCTCAGAGCACATCTGGCTCAGAGCACATCTGGCACAGCAGCAGGAGCCTGGCCGACGCCAACGTACATCACAGGGCAGGGACATACCCAAGCCATGGCTCACCGCAGTGGGCACATGGGCACCGGGACAAGGGGCGAGGGTATGGCCAGGGTGGCATCGAGCTGAGCCAGCAGTGCCTCGGGATGCTCCACTGGCATACGGGCACTCCAGAGCTGGCACCATGCTCACATTCTGCCAGCTGAGCTGCTCTGCCTCCAGCGGTGCCAACCCATGTGCCACACCACTGCCAGCTCCAGATGGATCTGGATGGCATGGCCAAGAGCTGTACTGGTGAACCCCAAGGGCACCATGACAGCCACTGGCACTGCTCCCACCGTGGGATCCTCCAGGGTGACACTGGCAGCCTGGGCACCACGCCACGGTGATGGGGCAAGACCTGAGTGGCACAGGCAGGCATCAGCAGCTCTGGCACACCGTGGCACCAGGGCGAGGCACTAGCTGCACCTCCTGACCCAGCTTGGTCACAGACAAAGACCCTCACCTCCAGCGTGGCACTCTCGTCTCCAAGCCAGTGGCAGCCCCATAGCCTGGCACCGGGACCAGAACCACCTTGGGTGCCAGAGCCCAGCCATGTCCCCGGGCACAGCTGCCACAGCTGGCACAGGGCCACACGCGCCCCTCACTGGGCGCAGGCACCAGTGCTGCGAGGGTGGGGTGGGAGCTTTGAAGAGGTGCCAAGGCGAGGCCTCAGCACAGCCCCTAGCACAGGCAAGGCTCTGCCGGGACCTGGCCAGGCTGGACGAGCAGCACCTGCCTCAGCCCTCAGCGCCAGGGCCCACAGGTGCCAGCATCCAGCCAGGCCGGCCCAGCACGTTCCCACCACATAAACAAGGCCGCGTACCCTGTGGGTGCTTCCCACCACCAGCTGCACCCATGGGTGGGGGCACCTGAGCCGGTCCCACTGGGACACTGGCAGGGCGCCCAGGGCTGTGGGTACCCAGCACTAGGGGCTTAGACCCAGTGTTGGGGTCACCCAGGGGTGATAGCCCTGGGGTAGCCTCACATCGTTAGGATGGTACTGGCAGTGAGTGCTCGTGGGTGCCAGGACAGTGGCTGCAGGGATTGGTGTCTACTGCACACCAGGGTCAGCCCAGTTCAGCTCTAGCTCAGCTCCGTACATGCCAGTTGAGCCCAGCTCAGCTCAGCTCACCACAGTTCAGCCAAGCTCAGCCCAGTTCAGTTCACTCCAGCCCAGTTCAACTTAGCTGTCCCGCTCAGTTCAGCTCTAGTTCAGCCCATCCCAGTTGAGCTCAGTCCAGTTTATCCCAGCCCACCCCAGCTCAGTTCAGCCCTGCTCAGACCAGTTGAGCTCAGTCCAGTCTATCCCAGCTCAGCCCAGTCCACCCCAATCCACACCATTTCAGCTCAGCCCATTCCAGCTCAATCCACCCCAGCTCCCCTCGACTCCCGAGGGCGGAGCTCCAGGAAAGGCTCCTCCTTCCCCCTTCCTCCCCACCCGTCTCGGGGTTCCCTCTCGGCTCCGGGTCCCCCTCGACGTGCAGCGGCACCAGCACCCCCGGGACCTCCATCGGGACCTTCCCCGGAATCCCTCCGTTCCCGTTCCCATCCCTATTCCCACTCCCGTTCCCATCCCCGTCCGCGCTCCTGCTCCCACCGGTACAGCAGAGCCTGGCGCTCAGGATCCGTCTCCGCTCGGGCTCAGAGCCGCTGCTCAGCCAGAGCCCGGGGAAGGTCCCGGCCCCGGGGAGCATGCGGGGGGAGCTACCAGCCATGGCCCTTCCACCGCACCCGCTGCATTGGGGACAGGAACGGGAACGGCAAAGAGACAGGGGCAGGGACGGGGACGGGGCCCGAGTCGGACCCGCCCCGAGACATGGCCCCGCCCTGGGCGGCACCGGACACCCCGAAACACACCCGGACACCTCCGGGACCAGCACCGGGATCGGGACCCGGGGACATCCCCTGCGACATCCCCGGGACCCAGGGACACCGCGGCACCGGGACCCGCCTGCCCCCGAACCCCAGAACTCCGGAACCCAGCACCCCTGTGCTGGCCCCATGGAGCCTGCACCCAGCATACTCAGTGCCCCAGCACTCAGCACCCTAATCCTGCGCACCCCTCCTATGCCCCCCAGCGCCCAGTACCCTAATCCTGCACACCCCTCCCACGCCCCCAAGCACCCAGTGCTTCCCTCTCCCCAGCACCCCACTCCTGTGAGCCTCACACAAGCCCTCCCCCAGCACCCTTCCTCAAGACTGGGGCACCCCAGCATCTCCAGCACCCACCTCCTGACCCCTTCCTGCTCTCCTAGGGTGGGTGGGGGCAGTTCCCATCACCTCTCCGGGCACAGGCCCTCCCCGGAGCTGACGGGACCCCACACAGCACCCTGCATTGCACGTCCGACAGCCCCCCAGGACCCCCCTTGACTCCCCCCCAACTCGGTGCCCCTCGAGGTCCTGTTCCATCCTCCTCCCCGACACAGGGCTGAAGCCCCCCGGAGAGTCCCGCAGGATGCCACCATGGTGTCACCCTGGCACCCGCTGCCACCTGCCTCCTCGCCCGCAGCAGCAGCAGCAGCAGCAGAGCTCGATGGGCATCGTGTGCCGCGGGGTTGCTCCTGGGGTGCTCCGGGGGTGCCCCTTAGCTCTCACCGCTCACTGGGCTCCGGGCGTGGCCAGTGGGAGCTGTTCCGGGACCAGTGAGTCAGAGAGCCCTCGGCCAGGCCCTTCCCGCTCCGGTCACGATGGAGACCACCCCCGCGTGTCCGCCAGGATAACCCTCTGTGCCCGAGCGGGAAGAGCACAGAGTGGGCATGGAGCGTCGGGAAAGGGCATGGGCATGGAGCACTGGGAACGGGCCTCAGTGTGGGCATGAAGCGTTGGCACTGGGCATGGAGCATCAGGAACGGGCATGGGCATGGAGCATTGGGAAAGGGCATCTATGTGGGCACGGAGCATCGGGAAGTGGCATGGGCATGGACCACCGGTATGGGCATAGGCCACTGGGCATGGGTACAGGCATGGGCATGAGCCATCTAGCACTGAGCATGGGCATGGATCACCAGGCGTGGACCGTTAGCATGGGCATGAGCCACCAGGTATGGGCACAGCATAGGCATGGGAATGAGCATAGACCACTGGGCGTGGCACACACATGGGCCACTGGGTATGGGCTTGTGCCACCAGCATGGGCATGGCCCAGGACCCCCTGGGCAGGGCAATATTTGGGTGGTTCAGGCTCTGGGTGCCAAGGGGGTACGGGAGCCTGGCATACAGCTGGCAGCCAGCCCCTGGCTGTGGCACGGGGGTCTTCTGCCACAGGTAGCCGTGGGCTGCGCCAGGCCAGGAGAGCATGGAGGCTGGGCATGGTGCCATGGCTTGGTGCTGTCCCCACGGCTCTGCCCATGGCAGGTCCTGTCTGTGCTGGGGAGATAAAAGGCTGGGGGGCCGAGGGAGGGCCGGGCCAGGGTGATAGAGCCTGGCAGTGGAAAACACCCCAGGACCGGGGCAGCAGGACAGAGGAACACAGGGATAATGAGACTCCAGGATACTGGGACACGGGGACATAGGGACACCAGGACACTGAGATACGTGGTGGACTGGGACACTAGGATGTGTGGGACGCTACTGACATGCCCGCCACGGCACAGCCACAGCCCTGTCAGACTGGCCATGGCACCACCACGCTTTCTAGAGCACTTCCACGCTAGCCACAGCCCCTGCCATGTTTACCCTGGCCCCATCATGTTTACCAGGACCCCGCCAGATTTACGGTGGCACTGCCAAGTTTGCCATAACCTGTCTACACTTGCCATGGCCATACTACTCTTGCCGTAGCCCTGCCACATTTGCCATGGCCCCATCACGTCTGCCGTGGCAGGCACCCCGAGGCCGCGAGGCAGCACCAGGCTGACTCCCCCATGACGGGGGGGTCCATACCGGGGGCTGGCTGCTGCCAGCGCCGGCCACAAGCGGCAGGCACATCCCATTTCCCGGCACCGCGGTGAGTCAGCCCCGGCCTGGCACAGCCAGACGCACCAGGGTGGAAAATCTGAGTGGAGCCGGGGGGAGCCCGGGGAGGTCCCAGCCTGGGGGGGACTCCCCCCGCCCAGCACCGCCAGTGCGGCTACAGAGCCTTGGCAACGGAGCCAAACAGGGACCAAACAAAGCTCCTCTGGCATCTGCGGCCGGAACCTCACTGGAACCAGCCACGTCTGTCACCAAAACCAGTCACAGCTGTCACCAGAACCAGCCATGTGTCATCAGAACCAACCACAACTGTGTTACCAGAAACAGCCAGATTTGCTACCAGAACCAACCACGTGTGCCACCAGAACCAGGCACAGCTGTCACTAGAACCAGCCACGTCTGTGTCACCAACCCAGTGTGTTGTCACCGACCCACTGTGTTGTGCCACAAGCTCCCAAAACCCCTTGACAGCCCCAGACCCACCACCGTGTCCCCTCCCAGCTCCATCCTGCTCAAAACTAATTACCCCTGTTGTCCCTGCCAACCACACTGCCATGGCATGGCACGGAATGGGGACCATGGGCAGAAACTCCCTCCAAGCGCAGGAGGTACTCGTTAGAGGCAGAAGCTGCCAGAGTCCCCCAGGAACACCCGGCACTGGGTGGCACAGCACAGCAGGATGCTGATGGGCTCTGTCAGGTGTGACCTTGGGGGTGCCCTTCGGGCAGCCCTGAGCAGGCGCCATGGACAGCGGGGCCCCTCCCGACACCCTCCCCCCACCACCACGTCAAGGTGCCCTGCCTGCATTATCTGCCTGGAGGTAGCACTGGGTCCGGGCTGGGCAGGACATTTGCCACCACGGAAGCCACAGCAGCACCGAGTGCCGGCAGCAATGGGTGCAAGCAGCACTAGGTACAAGCAGCACAGGGTACAAGCAGCACAGGGTACAAGCAGTAGAGAGTACAGGCACCATGGCAGCATCTGCTGTCACAAGCACACTGACGGAAAACCGCAGCCAACGCCCTGGAAAGTGCCGGAAGGTGCCAGGACGCGCCCGGAGGTGCCAGCACTGAGGGGGTGCCAGGCCACGTCCCCCCCGGCCTTCTCCCGTCTCCAGATCTGAGTCCCGAAAACGGTTTAGCACCTTCACGCCCCAGGGAAGCATCTGCTTGCGGGGAAGCTGCTGGAAACCCCTCACTGCAATACCACCCACACAGGGGGAGCTGTTGCTGGGACCCCCCACCCCAGCAGTACTCACGCTGGGGAGGAGGCTGCCTGGGAACCCCCACCCCTAATAGCATTAGGATGTAGGAGTTTCACCCCCAATAGCCTCAGAGTGGAGGGTCCCAGTTTGGCGGGTCCCAGGGTGGAGGTCCCGGGGGCAGCAATCCCAGCCGGATGCTGAGTCACTGTTGGGTACCAGGACGCGCCGCATTCCCTCCCGCCATGGCATGTGGGTCCCCCCAAAAGCCCCCATGGGGCGACAGATGCCTCCTGCCCCCCAACATCACCCACACCCCCTCCCTCCTGGGGGTGGGCGGGGTGAGGGGCGGAGCCGAAGGGAAACGAGGGGAAGCCGAAAGGAGCCGAGCGGGAGCCGAGTGAAGCCGAACTCACCTGTTCCCCCCAGGTCCGCTCCCTGCCGCCGCCTCCAGTACCAGACTAGAGCGAGGGACGCGGCATGTCCCGCTGCCACCAGCGAGGGGAAGAGGGAGCCCGAGTCCTCCATGGGGACCGGCACGGTTCGGCTCGGCTCGGCCCGGCTCGGTCACCCCGCACAGCACCGCCCCCCCCGCGGCACATCCCGCTCCGCCTTAAACCCTCCCGGGGCGAAATCGGGAGACGCCTCTCGGACCGGGTGTCCTCAGCTCCCCCTCCCGGTGTGTCCCCAACCCCCCCCGCCACGGGCTGTCACCGTGTCCCTGTTCCCC